>JAQZBX010084664.1:0-13229 GCA_029593785.1 Cabassous unicinctus | reverse complement strand
TATTATTATTGGAATAATGAAAATAATTATTGAAGTGATAAATGCACAACTATGTGATTATACCAAATATCATTAATTATATACTTTGGATGGATTTATGCTTTATTAATAAGTATCAATAAAATTTATTTGTTAAAAAAAAAGTAATAAGCATTATGTTTTTAAAGTGCATTGACCGCTCAAAATGAAAGCTTGACAACAACTTATAGCTAGCATCTCCCCACCACAGGTAACCACTTTTATGACTTGCATGTTCATCATTCTCTTGAGTTTCTTTTGATATATTATTTTATTTTATCTTTTTATAATCTTAAAATACATACACATATTTCTTTTTAGCTGTTTTTCAAGGTTTTAAAAGTATGCTGTATGTATCCTCCTGGGATTTACATTTTTTCCCTTAATATTGTAATTGCTTCCTTATTACTCTTATAGTAGGAGTTCATTCATTTTTACTGCTAAATAATACCCCATTATGTGACTACACCAGAGAATATAGATTCCGAGATTTTTTATTCATTGCTATTAGGAGTATAAATTGGTATAACCACTTTGGAGAAGAGTTTGGCTCTATTTCATAAAGCTGAATTTCCACACACTTCCCAACCCAGCAATTCCATTCTACAGCCAAGAGAAATTCCTGCCCATGTAAAACAGGAGACATGTACTAGGAATGTGGCTAACAGCTCTGTTCAGAATAGCAAAAACCTTAGGCCCATCAGTTGGAGAGTAGGTGAATAAATTGTGGCTCCAAGGTAACGTTTGTCATTTCCTTTGAGTTTCTGTAGCTGTATGATGCAAGTGGCTTACAGAGTGGTTAGCTTGGGGAAAGGAGTGTTCTTATGGCTATCGAGGCTGTGATGACTGTCCTGCTGAGCCCTAGGACAATTGCTTCAGTCCAGGATGAGGGGCCCTGCTGAGCAAACGCCCAGGCCCTCTGCTGGTGGGGGTGGGGCGCCCACCACGAGGAAACAGCCATCGTACAGTCTTTTCAAACGCTTCTGTCATTGGGCTGAGTCCAAAGAAGGAAGAAAGAACAGTTAGAAAACCCCTCCCCTCCCCACAAACACTACAAAGTTTATATGAACCACTATTTATTGAGAGCCTTCCTTCTGCCTGATAATGTACTGTATTTGTCAGGGTTCTCCCGGGAAACAGAATCAACAGGAGATATCTGTTAATAATATGAAATTTTATAAGAGTCTCTCACGTGACCATGGGGATGCACAAGTCCAGGTTCTGCAGGCAGGCTGCAAACCAGGGGCTCCGATGAAAGTCCAATGAAAGATCCTTGATGAGTTTCTGGGAGAAGTTGTCTGTCCAACGACGAGCTGGGAAATTCTCTCTGAATGTTGAAATCACTTCCCCTTTTAAAACATTTAACTGATTGGATAAAAGCATCACCCATTGCTGATGCAATCTCCCTGATTCATGCAGATGTAATCAGCCATCCACACAGTAAACTCACTGGTGATGGAAGTCCATAAATGCTCTTGTATTACAATTAGTCCAGTGCTTGCTGGACCAAACACCTGGACACAATTACCTGGCCGAGTTGACACATTAGCCTAACCATCACTGTCCACCCTTTGTCAACTCGGCAACCAAACACATTACCCTAAACCATACTTAGTCTCTAAGTAAAAACAATAACAGACAAGCATACATATATATTTCTGCCTAACAATGTTCAACTCCTCTGCGTACAACCGGAAACGCATTAATTCCTCACAGAATAGGGTGCAAGTCCGTGGGTAATATTCACTCTTAAACTTGACATCCTTAAGTATTATGACGTGAAATTAATATAACTTTTCATTTGATAGGGGAAAAGGTTGGAGAAGAAAACAAGAAATTCGTTTTGTGTACATATACAATCATACTCATAACGAAACAAGGAAGAAGGGTTCATGACTATTATAGTACTCATTTCTGTAACTGGTCACATGGTCGAAGTTCATATTTATACTACCTTCTTCCAATACCCATTCCATGTTCCTGTTACTTTCAGCAAGCACTTCAGTTGGTCGTGGTTCTTGGCCTGGTGGGGTGACTCAAACTTTCATTCCCGAAGATTCTGGGCCATTGTTAGTCCTGCTTGAATTGGTTTGTTGCAATTTTCCATTGACTTTAATCACAGGGCATGGCAGTACTAGGAGACACCCTAGAGGATCTCCTGCATTCCAGGCAAACTCTTCTTTACCCTCATTATGTAGGTGTAGTCCTATTTCCCCTTGATAGTCAGGATCAATCACCCCAGCCAGTACAGTAATTCCCTTCTTTCCTGTTGATTCACAGGTAAGAGGAGCCCAAAGTGGCCAGGTGGCAGTCTTAACTTCCAGCTTAATGGAATCACTGTTGTGTTGCCTGATGGCAGCACTCCTCCTTTTGGGACTAAACCCTGTAGACCAGCAGAGCTTAAGGTTGCAGGGACAGGAAGCAAAAATTTTCCTAGTGGGTCACTAGGGGTAATAGTGAGTGGTGCCACTCCCATTTCCACTCCTTGATTGCTGTACCCACGAATCCTGGTTATGGGAGAAAGAGCACCATAGAGAGGACGCTGATTCAGAGCATACACAGCTTCCTGGAGAACATTGCCCCAGCCCTGCAAGGTATTGCCACCTAGTTGGCACCATAATTGAGTCTTCAAAAGACCATTCCACCATTCTATTAATCCTGCTGCTTCAGGGTGATGGGGAACATGGTAAGACCAGTGAATTCCATGGGCATGTGCCCATTCCCACACATCATTTGCTGTGAAATGGGTTCCTTGGTCAGAAGCAATGTTGTGTAGAATGCCTTGGTGGTAGATAAGACATTCGGTAAGTCCGTGGATGGTAGTTTTGGAAGAAGCATTGTGTGCTGGAAATGCAAACCCATATCCAGAGTATGTGTCTATTCCAGTTAAAACAAATCGCTGCCCCTTCCATGGTGGAAGTGGCCCAATGTAGTCAACCTGCCACCAGGTAGCAGACTGGTCACCTCGAGGAATGGTGCCATATTGGGGGCTGAGTGTGGGTCTCTGCTGCTGGCAGTTGGGCATTCAGCAGTGTCTGTAGCCAAGTCAATCTTGGTGAGGGGAAGTCCATGTTGCTGAGCCCATGCATAACCTCCACCCCTACTTCCATGGCCACTTTGTTCATGAGCCCATTGGGCAATGACAGGAGTGGCTGGGGAAAGAGGCTGAGCATTAGCCACAGAGCGGGTCATCTTATCCACTTGATTATTAAGTCTTCCTCTGCTGAAGTCACTCTCTGGTGAGTATTCACATGGGACACAAACTTGTTCATGTTTTTTGCCCACTCAGAAAGTTCTATCCCCATAGCTCTTCCCCAGACCTCCTTGTCACCAATTTTCCAATCATGTTCCTTCCAAGTCCCTGACCATCCAGCCAACCCATTGGCAACAGCTCATGAATCAGTGTACAAACGCACCTCTGGCCATTTCTTCTTCCAAGCAAAATGAACAACTAGGTGCATTGCTTGAAGTTCCCCCCACTGGGTGGATTTGCCCTCACTGCTATCCTTCAAGGATGACCCAGAAAAGGGCTGCAGTGCCGCAGCTGTCTACTTTTGGGTGGTACCTGCATATTGTGCAGAACCATCTGTAAACCAGGACCGAGTTTTCTCATCCTCAGTCAAATGATTGTAAGGGACTCCCCAAGAGGCCAAAGCTGTGGGCTGGGAAAGAGAAGGTAACATGGCAGGGGTGGTGACCATGGGCATTTGGGCTACTTCCTCGTGTAATTTACTTGGGCCTTCAGGACCTGCTCAAGCCATATCTCATATATACCATTCCCACTTAATTATGGAGTGCTGCTGTACATGCTCAACTTTATGGTTTGGTGGGTCAGACAATACCCAGCTCATGATAGGCAACTCAGGTCTCATAGTAACTTCATGGCCCATGGTTAAGCATTCAGTTTCTACTAAGGTCCAGTAGCAAGCCAAAAGCTGCTTCTCAGAAGGAAAGTAGTTATCTGCAGAGGATGGCAAGGCTTTGCTCCAAAATCCTAAGCGTCTGCATTGTGATTCCCCTATGGGGGCCTGCCAAAGGCTCCAGACAGCATCTTTATTTGCCCCTGAAAACTTCCAGCACCATTGGATCTGCTGGATCATATGGTCCAAGTGGTAGTGCAGCTTGCACAGCAGCCTAGACCTGTCGCAGGGCCTCCTCTTGTTCCAGTTCCCAATCAAAACTAGCAGCTTTTCTGGTCACTCGGTAAATGGGCTGGAGTAGCACACCCAGATGAGGAATGTGTTGTCTCCAAAATCTGAAGAGGCCAACTAAGCATTGTGCCTCTTTTTTGGTCATAGGAGGAGCCAAGTGCAACAGCTTATCCTTTACTTTAGAAGGAATATCTCGACAGGCCCCACACCACTGGACACCTAGAAATTTTATTGAGGTGGAAGGACCCTGTATTTTTGTTGAATTTATCTTGCATCCTCTCTCATGCAAATGCCTTACCAATAAATCTAGATTCTTTGCTACTTCTTGCTTAGTAGGTCCTATCAACATGATATCATCAACATAATAGACCAGTGTGATGTCTCGTGGGAGGAAGAGATGATCAAGTTCCCTGCAGACAATATTATGACATAGGGCTGGAGAGTTGATATACCCCTGAGGCAGGACAGTTAAGGTATACTGCTGGCCTTGCCAGCTGAAAGCAAACTTTCTGGTGGTCCTTACTAATGGCAATTGGGAAAAAAGCGTTTGCCAGATCAACAGCTGCATACCAGGTACCAGGGGAAGTGTTGATTTGCTCAAGCAATGATACCATGTCTGGGACAGCAGCTGCAATTGGAGTCACCACCTGGTTAAGTTTATGATAATCTACTGTCATCCTCCAAGATCCATCTGTTTTCTGCACAGGCCAAATAGGAGAGTTGAATGGGGATGTGGTGGGAATCACCATCTGCATCCTTCAAATCCTTGATGGTGGCACTAATCTCTGCAATCCCTCCAGGAATCCAGTATTGCCTTTGATTTACTATCTTGCTAGGCAGGGGCAGTTCTAGAGGCTTCCACTTGGCCTTTCCAACCATAATAACCCTCACTCCACAAGTCAGGGATACAATGTGGGGATTCTGCCAGTTACTGAGTATGTCTATTCCAATTATGCATTCTGGAACTGGAGAAATAACCACAGAATGGGTCTGGGGACCCACTGGACCCACTGTGAGACCGACCTGAGCTAAAACTCCATCAATCACCTGACCTCCATGAGCCCCTACTCTGACTGGTGGACCGTGACGTTTTGGGTCTCCTGGAATTAATGTGACTTCTGAGCCAGTGCCTAATAATCCCTGAAATGTCTGATCATTTCCTTTTCCCCAATGCACAGTTACTCTGGCAAAAGGCCGTAGGTCTCCCTGGGAAAAGGTGGGAGGAAGATTAACGTATAAATTTTTGACAGTGTAACAGGATCCTTCCCCAAGGGGACCTGGCCTTCTCCTCATTCAAGGGGCTCTGGGTCTGTAAACTGTCTCAAGTCTGGGAATTGATTAAGAGGCCGTGATTCTCTGCGTCTGTAATTTGAGTTAGGGTTTTGTTCACTCCACCTAGAACTCTTCTCCTTATACAGATCCAGAAGAAATTTAGTAGACTGCCCAGGTGTTTCACTTCTAGGTACCCCATGATCTATTAGCTAACGCCATAACTCCATGTGACTCAGACTGTTCAGCGTGCTGCTTTGAATTTGTCTTTCATCGTGGTAGCCACGCCCACCTTGCCTTTGGTGATTAACTGCCCATACTTGACTTTTACCTGACGGAGATCGGATCATCCCCATAATGTTTAAGGATTCCAATTCCATTACAGCCCTCCCTACAGTAATATCTGGACTGCAGAGAAGAGCAACCACAGAGCTCTTCAGAGAAGATGGAGTTAGTCTTACAAATTTATTTCTCACAGTCCTGGTTAAAGGTGTGTTCTCTGGACATTCCTGGGGTGGGTGGGCAGGTCTCAAATGGTAAATTCATTCTAGCATTCCAATCTCTCTAAGCCTTTGGATCCCCTCATCTACTGTATACCAGGGCAAATCTGGCATCTCAACATCAGACATGCCAGGCCATCGTTTGGTCCATGCTTCAGTCAGCCACCCAAACAAACTGTTAGAGCCCTTTCTAACCCCTCGAGCTACAGCGTTGACTCCAGAATTTCTGCTTAGTGGGCCCATATCAATAAATTCAGCCTGATCCAACTTTATATTCCTTCCACAATTATCCCATACCCTTAGTATCCATTCCCACACATATTCCCTGATTTCTGTCTATATAAGTTGGAAAACTCATGCAGTTCTTTCAGAGTATAGCGTACTTCCTCATGGGTCACACTTTGTATTTCACCTTTGGGGGCTTGTTGTGATTTTAGTCTAGTAATAGGTCTCAAAGACAAGAGGGGTGGTGGGGGTGGGTAAGGAGAAGGATTAGAGATGTCTTGCAAGCTGCTGACCTCAGGGCATTCCTTTGCATTTTCTTCTGGTGAGATAGGATTAATTTCTTCAGGCAGGGGTTGGAAGACAGATTCTTCAGGGCAGACTGGAAGTTGGGCAATGCATGCTGGAATTTGGCTGGTACCCACCTCAGGGCTGGAAGGAGGTCCGGACTTCCTGGGGCAGGCTGGAGGCTGGGTGATACAAGGTTGACAAGGTGTGGTCTCCACAGGGCAAGCCATTTCAGGTTTATCTGGTAAAGTCTCAGCAGAATTTAGGGTTCCAATGTCCCCACCAATATTATCATCATCCTATATGTCTCCATCCCAATCCTCGGGGTTCTACTCCTTTCCAATCAATGCCTTCACTTTAATTTCAGAAACCCTGCAAGGTTGAGATTTTAGTTTCCTCTGTAATTCTGCTATTCGTACAATGAGGGTCTGGGTTTGATTCTCAGATATCTCAAGTCTGTGGCTACAGGAGACAAGATTTTCTTTCAAGGCACACGTAGAAACTTTCATATCATTCATGTGGCATTTAAGTTTCAAATTTGAAGACTTTAGCTCATCTCTTTCTTTTGTAACTGTATCCAGAGTATCTAGGAGGAGCCAGTCAACATCATTATACTTTTTGACTCCACAAAATTCTGTTAAGGTGTTGAAAACACTCTCACCCAGATCCTTGCTTCTTATAAGCGTAGAAGTAGGGGAATCCAGTGATGCTATTTTGTGTCTCTCTATTGCCAGCTCATGCATGGACTGTTAGCAACCTCTTCATTATTGGAAAGGAGTCATTAGTACTTCTGAGTCCAATTACAGTAGAGAGCCAATTACAAAACTCCCAGAACCACCTCAGACATCCCATGTTTAAAACTCTGTTCCTCAAGAACCACTCCTGGTACCAAGCTGTATTAGTCAGGGTTCTCTCAGGAAACAGAATCAACAGGAGATATCTGTCAATAATATGAGATTTTACAAGAGTCTCTCATGCAACTGTGGGGATGCACAAGTCCAGGTTCTGCAGGCAGGCTGCAAACCAGGGGCTCTGATGAAAGTCCGATGAAAGGTCCTTGATGAGTTTCTGGGAGAAGTTGTCTGTCCAGTGACGAGGTGGGAAATTTTCTCTGAATGTTGAAATCACTTCCCCTTTTAAGGCATTCAACTGATTGGATAAAAGCGTCACCCATTGCTGATGCAATCTCCCTGATTCATGCAGATGTAATCAGCCATCCACACAGTAAACTCACTGGTGATGGAAGTCCATAAATGCTCTTGTATTACAATTAGCCCAGTGCTTGCTGGACCAAACACCTGGACACAATTACCTGGCCGAGTTGACACATTAGCCTAACCATCACATGTACTAAGCACTTCACATGCCTCATCTCATTTAATCCTCAGCCATCAACCTTCAAGGTAGGCAAAATGGAGATAATGCCTATCTCAGAGGTCTGTTGCGGAGATTAGATGAGGTTTTGAAGGGAGAGTGCTGGTGATAAGTGCTCCCTAAATGTAGCTATTATCATCACCTCCATTCCCAGGTGAGGAAGCTGAAGCGTGGTCAAGCAACTCTACAAAGGCCATGCATTGGGCGAGTGGCTGAGCCCAGGACCCCAGATCTCTGGTAAGAGAAAAATCTCTGGGGCTTAGGCTAGCTTTCTCCCGATAAGTGTTTCTCCAAATAGTCTAAAAAGTCAACCATAGCTCCACCTTTCACAAACCAAACAAAATTAGCAGTCCCTTCATTTTGGAAAGAGAGAAAAAAAGTTAACTAAACACAGGTCAGGCACCACTGGCAGAACCCACCTGGCTTTCCAACCAGTTTATCCAGTGTATGCCAGGAGAAAGGGCCAAGTTCTGATTCCAGGTCTCCCAATCTGGGCATAATCTCTTGCCTCAGTCTCAGGAACCAGAAACTCTTATCTGTAAACATAACCCAATCCATGTCCTCTTGTCTTCCAACCAGATGGATGTCCCCCTGCTGCTCCTCCAAAGACAGCCCAGAGCTGCCACTGGGCTTGGCAGTAGAAATAGAAGATGGACAGCTTTTTCCCAACACTCTGCTGGACCCTAATTTCCTTGCTTGAGTTTAAATGACCCATGCCATGGGTGTTTATTCCCTCATTCTTTCCCAACTTGGATTTCTCACTCCAGGCCAATTGAATCATATCCTCTTCTTAACAAGTATCTTACAGTTGGTGAGTGCCTAAATTGGGATTTGAACCCAGGCACTCTAGCTCCAGATCCTGTGCCCTTAACCATAATATTATCCTGTCAGTTGCACAAAATGAATGCACACATATTTTCAATTATAGTTAAGGGGATGACTTTGTTTTGGGGGGCATTTTACTTACAAAATCCATTGAGTTGGCTATTAACTGAGAACAAATAAAAACTAATGAACTGGAAAGCGGGTGTGGCTCAATCGATAGAGCCCCCGTTTACCATGTGGGAGGCCCCGGGTTCGCTTCCCGGGGCCTCCTTGTGAGAGCAGGCCGGTCCGCGCGGCGTGGTGGGCTGATACAGCAGGACCTCACAGCAAGGGGGAGATAAGCAGACATGGAAAAAACACACAGCGAATGGACACAGCAAACGCAAGCAGCAAGGGGGGGATAAATAAATAAATAAATAAATCTTTAAAAAAAAAAACTAATGAACTCTGAAACACATAAAACATGAGCAATATGATGTCCCTGCAAGAGACATAATGGCAAATTGCTTTCTTGTGAATGTATTTTGCTGACAGACCATAAGCTAATAATCAGTCTGACCTCAGCAATGCCCTATTCCCTCGGGGGACACACGCATATCGAGAAGTTCGTTTGTACCACCTACCAGAATCCAGTAAAACCCTCTGCCCCCAGATTAATAGATGATGAGGCCCTTCATAAGCAACACAAATCAACTGGAAAAGCAAGTACGCATAGTCAGTGACCAATAAGAAAATAGTATGATTATCAATCACCAAAATGTCCAGAATGGGAGGGAATGTGGCAAAGACAGAAATTTGTGTCAGGTTGCACAAAAAGACAAAAGGGTAGTCACTGGAAGAAGGAAACTTGCTTCACTCAGGGACCTTCTAGTTTTGGTTACTTGAGCAAGGCCAAGGGTCAGCCTGGGACTTGAATCTAGGTCTACCTCTGGTATATTTGGCATTATATCATAAACCAGAATGCAAACTAGAAATTAGAAAAACTCATCCAATGAGTTTATAGGTTCAGGCTTCTCAGGGGTGGGGGAAGAACAAAATGGTATTGGGGAATATCTGTTTGGAAGAGGGGAGTAGCTAAGAGGTCTTCATGCTGGTTGGGGTTTCTGTAGAGAAAACAGTGGGGAAAGCAGATGTTAGCCTTAACCTACCCCACACACATCCCTTCCATAGCTTCCCCATTCTGGTTTTTGCTCCCTGTTCCCAGGATGGGGATTAAGCACACAGATGCTGAAGCCAGATCGCCCAGATTGAAATCCTGTCTTTTTACTTACGGTATGAACTCAGGCTATTCCCTAACTTCTATGTGCCTCAGTTTCTTCATTTATAAAGTAGGGAGCAATAGCAGTATCTCTTTTTTTTTTTCATTAAAATTTTTATTGACATATCATTCATACATGAACAATAAACAATAAGTGTATAGTAAAAGTTGTGAACTTACAAAACAAACATGCATAACATCATGCAAGTCTCCCATACATCATCCCACCACAAATACCTTGCATTGTTGTGAAACATTTGTTACAAATTATGAAAGGACATTGTAAAAGTATTACTATTAACTATAGTCCATATTTTACATTTGGTGTGTTCTAACCCCAAAGCACCCTATTATTTTTTTAATTTGTTCATAAACCATACAATTTATCTAAAGTGTACAATCAATGGCATATTGTATAATCAAGAGTTGTTCATTCATCACTTCAATTGATATTAGAGCATTTTCATTACTCAAAAAAAGGAAAAAAAACAACAAAAAACAAACCACTATCATATTCATATATTAGTGCTATTAATTGCAAATCCTATGATGTGTTTTGACCATTTCTATTCATTTCCAAACACTTACAAACAACTTTTTTTTACCAATTCATAGCAGTATCTCTTTCATCATGTTGCCGAGGGTATTAAATGAAGTAACATATATTAAGAACTTAGAACAGTGCATGACACTGAGTAAGTCTCTCTAATGCTTAGCTGTTTCTCTAATCGTATCTGCACCTTCCTGAACTCCAGACTTTCCTGCTTTCAGCTTTTTTCCCTGGCTTTTTTATTCAATTAAGACCTTCTCAGTCATTCCTTCCTTAGCATCAACCGTAGCCTTGGCTAAGGTAAATTATTCTCAGGATGAAGTCAAACTCCTTGCATGAGAGCAAGATGCCCATGATCTAACTGGGCCCACCTCTCCTGCCTCATCCCCTGGACCTCTGTTCCTGTCATTCAGCATCCACACCTTTGCACAGGCTGTTCTCTCTGCCTGGTCCCTCTACCTCCACTCCCCGCTGACATGTTTCCCAGCTAACTATTGTTATTTCTTATTCCTCAGCTCAGACATCACATTCCCTAGGAAGCCACTCCATCCCTGACCACCCCTGGTCCCAAATGCCCAGGCTGTGTTAGATGTGCTCTGGGTCAGATCCATATGACCTTCTTTTTCCTTCTATTGTGGCATGGATTATACTGCCTCATGCTTGCCTACTTGCCTATTACCCCCACAAAACAGCCAGTTCCTTGAGTTACAAACTGACTTTTATCTTTATTCCCTGTGCCCTGGTTTTGGCCAGTGGGAACGAGCCCAGTGGGACACAGAGAGGAGAGTGAGGTCAGGGTGTTTGTTGCCCAGGACTCCTTCCCAGCAGATCACCTCAGGCTGGCTGCATCCTCTGTTCACTGCTCTCCTCCTGCAACTCACTCCAAAGGAGCCCTCCACAAATTATCTGCAGTGAAGAGCCAGTTTGTTTTTTCTGCTTTTCACTTCTAATCAACTGCAGAATAATACTTTTGTAAAATACAATTAAAAATGAAATTTTCAGAGAGCAGATGTGGCTCAAGCAGTCAAGCACCTACTTCCCACATGGGTATCCTGGATTCAGTTCCTGGTGCCTCCTAGAAAAAACAAAAACAAACAATAAGCAAAATCAAATGAAACAAATGGCTAAAAAGCACATGAAAAAATGCTCGACATCACTAGCTATTAGGGAAATGCAAATCAAAACTACAATGAGATACCATCTTACACCCATTAGAATGGCGGCTATTAAAAAAACAGCAGACTAAGTTTTGGAGAGGATGTGGAAGAATGGAAACCCTCATCCACTGCTGGTGGAATTGTGGAATGGTCCAGCCACTGTGGAGGACAGTTTGGTGGTTCCTCAAAAAACTAACTATAGATCTTCCGTATGATCCAGTGATTCCACTGCTGGGTATATACCCAGAAGAATTGAAAGTAAAAGACACGAACAGATATATGCACACCAATGTTCATAGCGGCATTGTTTACTATTGCCAAAAGTTGGAATCAACCCATGTGCCCATCAACAGATGAATGAATAAACAAAATGTGGTACATACATACAATGGAATATTACTCAGCTGTAAGAAGGAACAAAGTGCTAACACATGGGATAACATGGATGAATCTTGAAGACCTTATGTTGAGTGAAGCAAGCCAGGCATTGAAGGATGAACAGTACGTGACCTCACTGATATGAATTAAGGAAATTGAACAGTCTCTGAGAACTATTGTCTGAAAGATAGGTTTACAAGAAAGAGAAAGAGAAGAGAAAATTGTGAGCCATCACCCATATGGATGTAATCTATGGTAAAGTGATAGAGTGTATTTACGTATTGAAGGGATAGGACAGGTGGGTAGTGATATTATTGGGTTTGATGGTGCAGGGTTGACAGGTGGGTAGATTGGGAAGGACGGGTTAGAATACACAGGATACTGCGGAGAGAGATGGGAGAGGGACCAGGTGAACACTTGGGATTTGTAGGTATGAGGTTGAAAGTACAGAGGTGGGAATGCTCTTATGACAATAAGACAAGGAAGTGTCACTGGTTTAGGTTATTGGTTGCGGGGGCATTCGGGACAGGGCGCATCTGGAGCAGGCTTCTAGGGAGTATGTGAGTGTTCATCCTGTCATAAGGTTTTGTATCAGTGGGTGGAGACCCACATAACAAGCGGGAAGGAGATGGACTCCAATCTTTGGGAGGATTGATTTGCTCAGAAATAGACAGGAGGGCGTCTCTTAAGAGCAAGGGTGGTTCCTAATAGGGGAGTACAAACCAGTGTGTCAAGACCTCTTGTTGCATGTAACTATGAATCTTGTCATCCAATGAGTCAAGCCAGGGGGTCGTTGTGGGCCCCAGGGGGATGGGAGGCAGGAACAGAATAAATCAAACTGGGGGTATTTAGTGGTCAGTGGAAACGTTTTTCATTACCTTACAGTGATGGACACAGGACATGGTAAATATCATCAAAATTTATAAAAGTGTACAGTCTAAAATGTAAACCATACTGTAAACCATTGACAATGCTTAGTAGCTATGTTTCACTATCTGTATATCAGTCATAACAATGCTACCATCCACATACAAAAGGTTTTAATATGGGATGAGGAAAGGGGGAGGAGGTTGGATATATGAGAGTCTCTTGTATTCTGTGTGACTTTGCTGTGACCTAAAACGTCTTTGAAAATTAAATGAAAAATAGTGAGACACTGGGGAGTGAGAGGGGGAAGGTGCCATGGTACAGACTGGACACCAGATATTGCAGTGATAAAAAGCAAAATGTCAAAAAAAA
>JAQZBX010084663.1:0-13226 GCA_029593785.1 Cabassous unicinctus | reverse complement strand
GTAACATGCCCTCAGGGGGCACATTTATGGTGGCCAGCACCAGGCCTGGAAGGTAAGAGGCCTTCTAGTTCTCCTTCTTGTAACACTTGGACACGTTTTGGGTGATTGATGTAAAGCTTAAAAATGAGCCTTCACACTCAGAAGGTATCGCCCGTGACCTCAACCTGCTTGCTACCTCTGCCCGTCTCCACAAGGGCATGAATTTAGCGGGAAGACATGGCAAAGCAGAGCAAAGTGATGATGCAAGCAATAAAGTATTTACTAAACGTCTATTCTGCTTGGCCCGGTAGGCTTTGGGAGGGATAAATACAAGCTAGAACACTTCCACATGTGGCTTAAGAAGAGAGCAATGGGCTGTGTGTGATTCAGGACTAAGTCCACAAGAAGGTAAGCGAAGGAGGTTATTGTGGCTCCAGATAGTCAGGGAAGGTTTTATGAGCCTTGAATGATGTTTACTGTTTACACAAAAGTGAGATAATATGAGTTTGTTTTTTAAGAGATACAATAAAAAACATGGAAGGGGGGATGATGTTAATAACTAGCAGACCAGCTTTGTTGAAGCATAGCAGGTTAGAGATAGGTGTTGGAGACTTAGTGACAGAATGTGAATCCCCTAAAAAGACCCCTGAGATTGAAAAGCCAAATGGTTGATGTGGTCATGAGGGGAAGAAAGTAACAATCATGGAAACGTACAATCTGTATTTGCTCCAACAGCGGAGATTCCTCTCATAAGCTAACAAAGGCTTTTTCTCTTACTAAGCTTTCAAATCTGGTGTGCATTTTACACCTACTTATCAATTCAGACTAGCCACATTTCAAGTGCCCCTAAGGCCATATTGGATAGCCCAGCTATCCTCAGTTTCAGCCTCTCAGGTCACTACTTCCTTCAGAGTTTGGTGTAATAAACTAATTCATCCTAACACGCTAGTAGCTAGCAATTATTTACTACCTTGACCTCCCAGATAACATTTTATCTTAGAGTGATAATTTCCACATTCCAAGGCAGCCCCTTGAGGAGACTAAGTGGTCAGGAAGAATTGGTCTGACACACAAACCATAGCTCCTGGTAGAAAGACTGCACGTGAAAGTTCCCATTACCCTCTGGCACCCTCCGGATTCTCCCCACCTTGCCAGGGAAGTTTTGGAGAGGATGTGGGTGGTAAGTCTGGGTGGCTTTCTGTGTGCTTGGAGGATGTCCTCGGAGCCAGGGGTCTGCTTTTGGCCCCAAGGTTACCCTGGAGGGCCCAGGAGACCTGGGGTCACACAAACCTGTTCCCTCTTCCCTCTCTCTGAAGATCTTGGTGTCATTACCCTCCAGCCATGTTCTGTGCCCCATGATTGATCTTTGTGCTTGCTAAATGAGCTGTGGAAATCCCAGAAGGCTGGGGTCCAGGACTGAAGAGCAATGAGCTCTACACAAGGTCAGTGGAGTAGAAGCCCACGCTATGAGGCAGGTGCTAAAAGCACTTGCCTGGGCTGTATTTGGAGAAAGAAGGTGGCCTAACTGTAGGACTGAACACCGACTCAACAGACCACTCCAGAAGGATCATGGCTGGAGTTCTGGATGCAGTGCTTTAAAGAGGATATTGGAAGAAAATGAGCATGTTGCAGAGAAGACACGTTGGCCCTGAGATAGAATCTTTCAAAGTAGACTATATATACATGGCTAAGCCTGCTTGAATTTGATCCCCTGCAGGGACACTCACAAGGTGGCTGACTTTGGGCAAATTACTTAACTTTCTAAATCTTGGTTCCTCAAAGAAACCTGGGGTTATAAAAGCAACCTCAGAGAATTGTTATACAAATACACTTCCTGCCATACAGTGTTTTCAATAAAGTGTGGCTATTAGATAAAAATAGATTAGATGATAAAAAGTTAGAGATAGACAGACAGACAGACAGACAGACACATAGATAGATAGATACAGAACCAGAAGAAGAGAAAGGAATAGAGGACGAGGGACCAGAGGACCAGAATACACACATACACATAGAGGCTCACACGCATTTGTGCATATAACCCTTGTATACACACATGCAGGCACACGCACATTCGCACTTGCACATACAGCCTGGCTTTGACATTCTCAACCTCAGAAGATTAGCCTCACTTCCCAGGCACTGTACCCACCTATAGCCAATCGTTTCCTGCTTCAATACATCCCTCTTCTTCATGAGCTCGTAGAATACTGCTGCCTCCTTTGTACCCTATCTCTTCATTCTGGAAGAGAGGGAAGAAACTGTGACCTTATTGGAAAAGGGAACACATGTCCTCCTTCACTCTTTGCGGCAGTCATGTGACTCCCTGGCCACCGGATTCTGTAGGAATGGGTTATGATTCTTGTATATAAAACAGAGAGCATCCAGAGGTACTTAGTAGAGACAGTAAATTGTTATTGGCTGAAAGGCCCTGATGCCCTCCAGTAATCAAATTCTCCTTCCTCACTCACTTACTGCAGAGGCTGCATGAGCCACGTGTAATTAAGGCTATGCCTAGATATTTTGCTACATTTTATTCCCACAAAATGTATGGGGATATGAAAATGCCTGTATCAGAATAACATGGCAGGGGGCAAAGTGATTCAGTAGAATGTGTAAGAAGAACCAAGAGAGACAATTCAATAAGGAATTATGAGACCTACTGTGTGCTGTCTGCCATAATGTCTACCATGGAAAAAGACATGGCCTAGCCCTCTAGAGATTAAATGTCCACCTCACGTGAGTAACAAAACAAGGCTAAGCATACTATATTACTACTGCTAAGACTGGCTGACCTAGTTGAGCACTTACTGAGTACTTGGCTCTGTGCTGAGTCTTTTGACACATGGCCTAATTGTATCCTCTTATCTTTCCTTATCTCTCACTCTGGTCAGGGCCTTCAATCATAAGTGAATTTTGAATGTCCCCTGGGGCCTGTCACTCAACAGTCCTTAGGTGAGTCATTGTACTACAAACTGCCTGTGAGGTCGCAGAATCAACATATCCACCTTCCAAGAGGGGAACCTTGGCTCTCTGTGTGTTCCAAGTGGAATGCAGGAAAAGCCATTGTCTGTGGAGGGGTTGCCCTCTCTTCCGTCTATTGTTCTTTGCCTCAGTACAGCCATCTGCCTCTCCCAGTGGGTTTGCATTTGCCTTCAGGGTCCAAATCCTTGGCTATCACCATCACTGCTGCTGCCAATAGGAAGGCTTTAAGCTTTTGGAGTCTAATTCTCGAACCCTCACTTTCTCTTTTCTCATGACCAGCACATATCGTATTGAGAAACTATTGTTATTATCAGTGCTAATGAAAATAATGAGGTTATTACTTTCTTTCTACATGGATGCTTCCTGGATAAACTATTAACATTTTTCATATAAAACCCAAAATATCCTCATGCAGTTAATCTAGCTTGGAAATTGCCGTTGTATATGATCAAGCGCCTTCCTCTTGAAGGTGTGACAGACAGAAACCTGATGAAAAGTTAAAGCTGTAGGGTCAAGTCTAGCAGGAGATCATGATAGTAACTCAGAGAAGAGCACAGAATGCAATCAAGGAACCAGGAAAAGAACTTGATTTGCTTAGGGTGGAGGAGCTGGAAAAGATCTGGTATGGGTTTAAGGCTGCGATTCTAATTGGTTTAGTGTTCAAGTAGAGAATAGAGAATTGATATAGGATTCAAGTAGAGAATAGGTTCAGAGGATATTTAACTACAACTACCCAAGAAATGGCTCAATATTATTCATAAAAATTACTCCAGATGCTTTTTCCATGAATTACCCCCAACATTAACTTGGAAATTTTGTTAAAAATGTAAGTTTCCAGTGCTCACCTGTCACCTATTAGAGCATAATCTCCAAGAATGGAGACCAGGAATCTGTATTGAGAAATTTCCCAGTAAATTCTAATATGTAGTTAGATTAGGTGCCAACAATCGTAATACTCTCATTTTAATACACTCATTTAGGCCATACGGCACTGCCCCAGGTACAGGGATATGATACCCCAAGGCAAAATATTCTCTTTGGATCACTCTCCCTTGTTAGAGTGATCTATCATATAATAAGCCAATATGTGTCTCTGAACAATGCTTGTCACTGGGTCCTGCTTCTACTTCTTGGGACCTCACAGAACAAGCTGAATCCTTTTTCTTTATGATTAGCAATCTTATTCATGAGATAGCCCAAGTGTCTTCTGATCCCCTGACCATCTCAGTGCAGACCCCGCCTTCCTCTCCCAGGTTCATGGCTTTAAGCTAGCTGTAAATGTTATCTTGGAAGTGTTGGAGAAGCTGCAACTATTATCTTAATTCTACATCCATGTACAACATAACTCCTGGACCTAGTGGCTGAGCTTTAATCTATTAACGGCCTACTCCTGTCTGCTTGCCTTGCTTGTACTACTGGTTTTTCTTCTTCCCTTCCACATCCTTCAAGTTTCTTTTTCTTAGCTTCATTGCAGCACCATTCTACAGATTTGCACGTCATTAAAGGAGCCAGAAGTGATGCTCTTTCTGCTGATATCCGCCCTCCGTGCTGCAGAAGAGCCAAGTGGACCCAGGCTTCTCCTGTTACGGTAATGACTCTTGTTTTTCTCTCTCCCACATGAAACACAATCAGCTAGGTTCATGCCACTGGTTGTAGCATTCCAGTTTTGTCCCCTAATATTAGCTTTGGCCTTTGGTAGGAACTGCTTAACTAGCATATGAAAAGAAAGTGTCCATGCTATTTGGTCTATTTTGCCAAAGATATTTGATTTGAGATATTAGCTGCAAGAGCATCAAAGAATCATTTGTTACATTGAAACTTCCTATTGTGCCTCTACCTCCCTTAGGGACATTGCAAGGATTAAGGGGTCATTGGCATGGGTCACTTATCCCCAAACCATCAAACCCCACTCAGCCATGCCCAAAGCAACAAGTGTGTTGGCTTTCTCATGGTGTTCCAAACTCCATGCAACTCCTGAAATACAACTAAAAGTACTTTAGATAATTGGCATTATTTATGCCACTCACTGCTTAGTTTATTAAAGAGCATAATATTTCAGGTCATGTGTACTCAAGCTTTATCCCATACTCATATTTGATACAATAATAGAAAATAACTTGGATAGATGATAAGATGCCTAAAATATTTTCCAAGAATCTGGATAATTTGATCTCCTCTCAGGATTTGCATTCACACCAGTGACTGTGACACATGATTTCATTTAGATGCTTTCACCTGAAATCTGGTGTAGCCCCACTCCTTGACTTGGTATTTGCCCCCATGGGGAGTGTGCACTAGCCTCACAGCCGGCCTAGTTTGACCTGAGTGCAATGGTCTCCTTGATGCTTCTGCCCTAAGTTAGCTGCCTGCAATCAGGCCTGTCAAACAGATTTATTACTTTCCCATTGCACCTTCCTAATCATTTCCTATGGCTCTCCAAAACCCTAGCCAGCATTGCCTATCTGCAGGGTTTCTAGTCGCAGGGCACCTGCCTATTCCCAGCCTGTCATATTCTGACCTCTGGACCGAGCTCTGTCTGCAGAGAGGTATACAGGAAAGGAGAAAACAAGAGAGTGCACAGGTGAGGCCTTGGACCTTCATGCGCTGGAGAGGCTCAGAAACATCTGGGTTCAAATCTTGTCTCTGAAAAATACTATGGGGTCGATAGCATCAAACTCGTGGGGTGGTTGTAGAAATTAAATGGATAATATATTTAAGGTGAAGGACAATTGGGAGTCTAATAGATATTAAGTCCCTCCTCCCTCTCTTCTCCTTCCCCTTCATTTTCATTCAACCTGAGGAATGAGAGTTTGTCTCTTTCTAATGTAGCTTAAGGGATCATACCTTGCACATGTACAACACTTTATAAAATACAAAACCTACCTCACAGGCCTTTCACACTGGCAGCTATTCTGTAAGTGGGTGGAGCAGATGTCATTATTCTCAACTTTCGGTTGAGGAAATGGAACCTAATGGAGGTTAAGTGATTTGCCCACGTCCCAGACTGTGATTTCATGTGAATAGACAATATATCTTCTCAAGAGATTGTTAAACAATCTGAATATCTGCTAGAGGAGCTACTGCTAGCCATTCCATGTTCCCATCAGGCCTTGCATTCCCTAGTAAATAAACTCTTCGATCCTAAATCAGTTCCTTTGAGGGTTTGCACACAGCAATCTGAAAAATGAATTCACACTAAGTTGCCAGGGGCTAATAATGGCTTAATAAGTTAACATTCCACAAGCATTGACATTTTAACAAGGAGAGGCTCTGGACAGTGCTTTCCTGCAGGAGAGCAAAGAGATTCCATCCCTTTGCAGCCTCAATCAATGGGAAGTGGCTGCCCAGAGTAGCCTTGAGAAGGACCCTGACACTGTGTCTGTGCTCAGAGGAAAGCCTGTCATGATCCATTTTCAGTGTCTGCCCAGCTGTGGACAGACAGGAGACTGCCACTACGGCCCTCACCCCTCAGCTCTGACCCCTGATCCACGGGACAATGCCTCAGGGGCCTCTCCGTGCTCTGCCCTCCTCCCCACTTCAAGATGTTTTGTGTGAACCAGAGATGGCAAAACAGGCCTTGGGCAAGTCCCCTGCAGGAGTCCCAGCATCTCTTGGGTGTAGGTTTTCTCATGATGAATACTAAATAAGAAAATTTATGTAAAAGCACTTTGAAGATTGTGCAACACTATTCAGATACGAAATGGAATTGTTGTTCATCCAAGGGTAGACTTCCAAGTACCAGAGCTAGCTGGAGGTGTGGGAAGACTTCCCGCATCCTCAGATGCCTCCCTGTGGTAGAGAGTAACTAACTTTTTGCCTTCACTCCCTACTACAATTTGGAAGAGGGTTTGGTTTTCTGGGGTCACCTTCCTTGCCTGGCTCTTCCCCCTTCTCCCAACCCTCCAGGAGATGAGCTAAACAAGCTGCTCTAGCAGCATTTCCTCCTCCCTCCCGAGCTGAGTATTGGCATCATTATCTGAATATCAGCAATAACAGATAGGAGCAGCAGATACCGATGTTTCATTACCTTTGGCGCCGCTGGGGATTGCTGCCCGGATATTTGAATTCATGTGGCTCTCTTGCCCTGAGACTGACTTTGAAAAGAGTGAATTTGCCTTGATAGGTTAACCAGTTCAGGTCTGGGGGACAGACCCCTTCTGGCCAGAGGACTGTTCTGAGCCCCTTCCTGGGCCATGCCAGGCTCATATATCCAAAGTTTGATTAGGTCACTCCACCACTAAGAATCCATTTCTTCATCTGGCCCTTGAGACCCAGCAGAGTTCAATCCTTGCCTGCCTGCTCACATGTATCACTTCTGCTCCTGTCAGCCACTCATCCTTAGCATCTGGAAAACTGGGCACACAGGCTGGGCACATCCTGACCTCTACACAGCGCCCCTGTCTGGCTCCTCTCTGTGCTGTACCCCAGCTCCCGTCTCCACCTGCAGAGCTCCTGCCTTTGTTCAAAGCCCATCCCACATGGCGCCATCATGAAGTCCACGAGCCCGTGCCCTCTTCGCCTTTAAAATCAATATTTCATAATAGTTCACAGTTATTGAGTACATACGTGGGCCCTATACTATGTTAACTTTATGTTCACAAGCTCTGTCCTCACAATAACCATGATGAGGCACTAGTGTTAGCCCAATTTCATGGGTGATGAAACAGAGGCCCAGAGAAACCAAGGAATTTGTCTGTAAGAATGTAACTAGTAGGTGCCAGAGGTGGGATTTAGGCCCAGGCTTCTGTCTCCAGGGCCCATGCCTTTAACCCCACACTCTGGGGCCTACTGAGCCCAGCCCTGAGCCCCAGGAGCAGCTCTCTTGTTGACCCTCACTTTACCCTGCTTGCCGTGAGCTGTTATAATCCAGAATAGGTCATGTCTTCCTTGACTTTGTCTCCCCTGCACATAGAGAGTGCTGAGTACCTCTCTAGACTGGATCAACCACCGTCTGATGCCATTCTATTTCCCACAGGCTCCATATCTTGAACCCCCATTCTCACAGTCTATTCTGCTTATGTTTCAACTAGCCAGGTCTCCCTACAGCATCTCCCAAACACCACGTTGCTTTTCCTGCTTCCTCTTTATTAAAGCTGTGCTATTGACCCCAGCCCATCCTGAATCACCTCTGCCTTTCCAGATCTTCCTCAAACTTCAAAACCCTACTCTGAGCTTACCTCCTCAGGGTCCTCTTCCTAAACATTTAAGTCCACATTGGCCTCTCCCTGCCCAAACTACTAACACACATGTAGATTGTACCAGCTCCTCCACTAATGGATAAGTAAACCAGCCTTGTGCTGCATTCCATATCCTGCACTGGGGGATATGTACATAGCTCCTGCCTTCTAAATGTGAAACTCTGGGGAGACAAGTTGACATGTGACAAGCTAATAAAACTGCCCAGTCACTTGTAAGTGTTAGGTGGGCAGTTCAGACAAAAATATGTGCTAACAGAGTTCAGAGGAGGGTACAAGCACTGTACATCATGGTGGCTATGTAGAAGAGGAGGGGCTTGGAGGATGGGCAAGTAGAAAGGGAAAGGGAGAGCATTCCAGGAAGGCCAATAGTACAATCACTTGGTGAGAATATGAAATACAAAAGGCTTGCGAAACAGCCAATGGGGAAACAGGTGTGATGAATGGAAAAATTGGATTGGGAAAGGGACAGGGAAAATGAAAGCTATAGATCGCACCCATGGAAGTTGTATCTTCCATGTGGGAAGTATCTTCTTTGACCTGTCATTCCACATATGAGGTAATGGAGTCCAAGGATGGATGGTGAAGTGGTTGAGAGTAGCAAAACTGGGATTAAAAACCCAGTCCCCTAAGTTCCAAGTCTGCAACCAAGTAGAAAATCTTTGAACTTGGACAATACCACAATACATTGGACTATGTCCTTGACTCTGAGCCTTACCTGGGAAACAATATACCTTAGTGTTCTCACGACAAGACTTAAGGACTAACAGTCCCTGACAGCAACTTAGTGGCAACCTTGGCCAGGTCATCTTAAATTCTCGGTGCTTAGTTTCTTCATCTATTAAGAAAAAAAGTTTAAGGTTACAGGTGAGTTCCAGGATGGGTGTAGAATTTAATGAGATGGTGTTTTTCAAGTGATTAACCCAGTGGCACAGTGCCTAGCACATAGCAAATTCGCAACATAAATTAGCTTTTATATAAAGCATGGGAGTGATAATGCCTCTCCCAGAGGGATATGGAATCTCTACAATTAAACAACAAAGAAACCCAGACTGAGGGTTCAGGAGACCAGGAATCTATTCTAACTGAAATCTTCAGTGCCAGCACAGAGCTCGCCTGCCACAGATTTGTAACTTCTGCACTACCTAGCCCAGGGCACAATCCACTGTAGGTATTTAATAACAGTTTCTGAACTGAATGGATTTAAATTGCATCAAATTTAATTGGATCCTTTGTTTAAAATTTAAAAGTCTGCCTCTGTGAAGACACTGAATGGAATACTTCCTGGGTTTGGGGATTCTTAATTCTGGCAGGCAGACTTGACCTATCTTTTGTTTATATTGGTAACTCCCGACAGAATGCCCCATCTAAGTCATCCCTCCTCCACTGCTCACAGAGTTGGTTGAACATGGAATCCACAGCCGAGGTTGGAATTTGCTGAGCGCTGTCACTGGCAATTACCTCCATAGGGCCCGGACTAACCAGTCCATCCCCTGCAGGCAGATGAGCAGCCTCGGGATTTCAGAGGGAGGCCCATTGCCCACTCAGGCTAAATACTAGATTTCACCTTCAACAGGAAGCCCAAACTGTGTTTCTCCCAGATGGTATCAGTACATCCACACCCTCATACCTCCAACACATACACACATTCTTATGTGCATTTTTGGGTTCATATATATATTGGTATTCAGGTCTATACTGACACACATACACACATGCATGCATAGTGAGATATACAAACTTACACATGACACATGGACTCTTCGTCAACATTTAAGAGCATTATTAATCGCCTTAGTGGAATTTCTTTTTCTAATGTCAGAGTATGCCCAAATTCCAACCACTGGAATGTCCTAACAGAACATGGAGCTCCCTCCCCTCATTTTACAGATAAAGGACATGAAGCCTAGATGGGTGAATTGGCAGGCCGGAGGTGACACAGCTCTTAGAGACAGAACAGCATCTCAAACCCTGAGGTTGCTAACACGATTCTAGTGACCCGTCTCAACTTGTGGTGTCCTGGGCTTCCACCCAGAGGGAGGCTCAGCCTCCCAGACAAGGCTACATTTTCTGGACCATTATCATCATATCCCTGCAACGTGCCAGATACTGTCAGCTTATACTTGGACCCTTTCTCACCCTGCTTTGCCTTCCTCTCTATTCCAGGAGGTGAAAGTCTGGAAACCGTGTCTTCCAGAACCCTTCGCCAGCTACAGGCTGCTAATGAGAGGCACTTCCTGGAGAAGTGGAAGGCTGGAGGAAAGATATTCTCCCCCTGGCTCCGGCAGCAACAGCAGGGAATGGCAGGCAACTGCAGGCTCTGGCAATCTCACTGGGGGTTTTCCCAGGAGAGGTACGAGCTCCTGGGTGCCTGCTGGCAGCAGAGGGTGGCGATTCCCATGGCAGCAACATCTGCCCACTCCAGCCACATCGACACAAACGCAACCTCGATTTTCTCCTCCAATTCTCCCAATGTATTTGTAACTGATTTCCTGTATTAAATCATCTTCTACTTAAAATAACTAGACTTTTTTGCTTCCCTCACTGGACACTGAGACACCACTAAAAGCCATCTTTCCACTACCATATTATAAACTCTGAAAATGAATTTTCATTAAGCTATTAATGGTTAATAACAACAAAATAGTTTAGCACTTCTGACAGTAGGCCCTTTTTAACAGTAGACTTAAAGGAAAACCTCTGAAGGTGGAAGGGCTTCCTTCAAACTGACACACCATGGTAAGTGGTCTGGCCCAGGGTCCTTCCCTGCATGTCTGAGCAACCAGAGCAGAAACTGCCTTCTGTGGAAACGGCATGAGTGGCCAGCAGTGCAGGCAGTGGCCAACAGAGAGAGGGCACCAGCGGCAGCTGCCACAGTTGGCGCAGATCAGGAGATGGAAGGGTGGAAAGCAAGGAAGCTTCTCCAGCCTGCTTAGCGGAACGGTCCTCTGAAGAGAGAAGGGAGGCGGGACTGGCCAGGGCTTCAAGTCAAGGCCAGGGCTGAGACTAAAGCACAATCCCCATGCCTGCCCCAGGCAGAGAGTCTAGACCAATTCCCTGCAATGCTTGGCAAGAACATTTCTCAACTCAACCAAGATAACCACCACACCTAGTACGTCAGTATGCACTGAAGGTGCCGCGAAAGTAAAACTGCAAATCTTAGCAAGATTCACAGCTTTCAAACGGCATGTGCCATAAAGTTATTGCTTTTTGCTTTGTTTTCTGTTTAGAAGGAAAAATAACAACAACAACAAATCCAAACCTTTAAGAAATCTAATTATATGTTTGAGTTATAGACTGGTTTTTTTACAACAACAAGAATTAACAAAAAGGGGGCTCATTAAGAGTCTTTTGTCTCCAAAACAAGTGTGTTTTCCTATGCCATAGAGCAAGCAAATTCTAATTGCTGGCTTCATTATAGAGAAAAGTCTAAGTGTAACAATCAGAAGCCTTATTACACATACATAATTGAGTTTCATTGCAACTTATGAAAACATAAACTCTCTTAAACACACTTGCAGAAAATGTCGCATCATCAAATCAACACTTTTATTATACAAAAGTAATTGTGTTTAAAGACACCAAACATATGTTACTTATACAAAAAAAAAATGAGTTGTGCTATGATTCAGAAGTCTAAATCTTGAATTTGAAAGCAATGTTTTGTTTGCAAATGGAGCGCAAAAAAAAAAAAAGGCAAATTACAAACTTTACTAATGAGATGTAAAGGAACTTGCTCTGGAACTCTCAAATTCCCTTTTCTGGCCCAGTCTTCCATAAGCCCACTTTCTTCTGGGCCTGGTTCCTTCGAAATCTGTTTCTCATCCTATGTCTTCTCATTTTTCCTTGTGATTTCAGTCCCTTCTCCACCCATTCCAAACTCTCATCATTTGACTTTCCCTTTCATTAGCACCAAGAGTTCATTTTCCCCCATAGAGTTCTACATTCTCTTCTTGTCACACTACATCCCTCTAAACCTCTCCATCTCATTCCTTTGCTCCGGGATAATCCTGCCTGGCTGTGCAGACCAGGAACACGTGGGTTCCATGTGCAGCTGCTCCTGGCAGCCTGCTCTTCAGTCCTCTTACTTCTCCAGGCAGCTCTACTCCCCAGGGCCAGACACATAATTTCTGGGAACTAATGCAAAAGAAAAATGGAAGCTCCCTTGTTCAGAAAGCAGGACAAAAGCTTTTTCCCTTTTTTTTCTCATTCTGTGTTTTTTATTTGCTATTGAATGTTGTGCTTCCTCAAGCACAGGGATATGGACCAGATATGTGACAGACCCTCTCAGGCAGCCAGGGCCTCATCCCACAACTCGGGGTATGGGGTGCCTATCTGACCCCAACCCTCCCCATTCCTACACCCAAGCTGACACCGAGGTGGAAGGTGGCAGCAGTTGGTCAGTGGGAGCATGGAAGCTGGCAGCAGAGAGCCAATCCTGAGGAGGTGTGAGCATGTTCCAGGAGCTCCAAACTCCTGGAACATGCTCCATTGCCCCATTGGACTCACTTACAAAACACAAATTCAAACACAAAATTATTAAGAATTTCAAGATGGTGACCACAGAGCATTAGACCCCATCCATGGGGCCCTGTGTGACTGTACTGGTCACATTCCATGAAGCTGGCCCTGTTCGTCCCCATTCTCCTCTCAGTTCAGGATTCCTACCATGCGTCCCCTTCCTTGTGTGCCCTGTCTCACAAACTTCAGACGAGCTGGTCCACATTTCACAGTGGACACACCAACTCCTTCAGTGCTCTCCAACCTGCTTCTACATTCACCTCAAGCCACATACTCCATCCCTTCTCTCACAGAAGAAAATAAAATGGCCCTCATCCTATACTGGAGATTGGTGGGTACGTGAGTGGAGCTACAATGATGAGAAAACCCTTTTGGCAATATGACAAGGAAGGATTACTGGTTTAGGGTGTTGGATTGGGTTGGCATTTGGGACAGGGCACACTTGGGACAGTCTTCGAGAGAATGTGCAAGTGATCATTTTGTCATAGTGTGCTGTATCAGTGGGGGGAGATCCACATAATGAGTGGGAAGGAGTTGGACTCCCAT
>JAQZBX010084662.1:0-13230 GCA_029593785.1 Cabassous unicinctus | reverse complement strand
AAAAAAAAAAAGCCTGATTATACAAGGATAAACTGTTCTGGCATACCAATTTCTGTTTTAAAACATATAGATTAGAATATGGTTCATAGAAAGCTAAACAAAGTTTTTTTTGTATTTAATATATATAATATTTAAGATTTTAATTTTAGTTACATATGTAAAACTTAATATTTCCTATTGTATCATCTTTCAAGTGTACAATTCAGTGGTATTAAATAATTCACAGAATTCTACCACAATCATCCACACGCTAATTACCTAAAAATTTTCATTACCTAACATGAATCATGCACCCAGGAAGCAATAAATCCCTATTCCACTCTTTCCCATGGTCCCTGATAACCTGTATTCTCTATGTTTCTATGAATTTACCTATTCTAGTAATTTCATTTAAGTGACATCACACAATTTTCATTTATTTATGTCTGTCTTAATTTACTCAACATGATGTCTGTAAAGTTAATCCGGGAAGTGACATGAATCAAAACTTCATTCCCTTTCAAGGCTGAATAATATCCCAGTGTACGTATATTCCACATTTTGTTTACCATTCATTTTGAGGGAGACTTGAGGTGCTTCCATATTTTGGCTACTATGATGATTGTTGTACATACATCTATTTGAATCCCAACTTTGAATTAATTCGGATCAATACCAAGAATTAAGACAGTTCAATCATGTGTAAATTCTATTTTCAACTTTCTTAGGAACTGCCAAACTGCTGTCCACAATGTCTGTAACATTTTACAATCACATAAGCAAAGTATAAGAGTTCCAAGTTTGCCTCATTTTTACCAATCCTTGAAATTTTCTGTTTTTTTAAATAATAGATAACATTGTGGATATGAAGTGATATCTCATTGTGGTTTTTATTTGCATTTTCTTAACTAACAATGATTTTGAGAATTTTTTCTTGTGCTTACTGGCCATTTGTATATCTTTGAAAGAAAATCTATTCATGTCATTTGCCCATGTTTAAATTGGGTTATTTGTATTTTTTTGTTGCATTATACCAGTTCTTTATATATTCTGGACATTAAAATTTTATCAAACATATGGTGTGGTGGTACCCATGGAAAACATGGTCTTAATGTTTATCTAAAACTGTGGATGTGAACCAATGTTAATTAGTACTTTTTGATAAGGCAAATTCAGTTAAGATGTGACCCACCTCAATCAGGATGGATCTTAATCTATTATTAGGTCCTATATAAGAAAAAATATTCAGGCATAGGAAAAAAAGGTACAGAAAGAGTAGCCTGACCAGAAATCAATGGAACTTGTAAGAGAAGAGAGAGACCAGGAGAAACGGCCACATGCCTTGCCATATGTCAAGCTAATGCCCAAGGGATAGTACTCCCTTAGACTCTCAGGGCAACTGCAGGTGCTTTTGGCCTGCAAAGTAAATGAATGAAAAAATACACTGGATATAACATCAGATTTGAGAAGGAAGAAGAAAAGATTGGTTAGCTTGAAGACATGACCTCCAAAAGCCAATCTACAAATGAATTGATTAAGAAATGAATGGAAAAAATTGAACAGGGTTTCAAGGAACAAAATGACAGCAAGATATGTGAAGTATACATGTCATGGGTATCCCAAAAGGAGAAGAGACGGGAAAAGGAGCAGAAGGAAAATATTTGAAGAAATAATGGGAGAAAATCCCCAACCCTATTGAAAGACATAGAGATCCCTGTACAAGAAACACACTGTACTCCCATCTGAATATCTGAATAGATCAACTCTGAGATACTTACTAATCAGAAAGTCAAATTCAAAAGACAAAGAGAGAATTCTGAGAGCAGCAACAGAAAAGCAATGCATAATGAACAAGGAGAACCTCATAAGATTAAGTGCTGATTTCTTATCAGAAAACATGGAGGCAAGAATGCAGTGGCATGAGATATTTAAGATACTGCAAGAAAAAAACTGCCAGCCAAGAATTTTATACTTGGAAAGATAATCTTCCAAAAATGTGCATGAGTTTAGAATATTAACAGATACACATAAACTGAAAGAACTTGTAACCAAGAGGCCAACTGTGCAGGAAATACTAAAGGGAGTGCTAGAGCCTGAAAAGAAAAAACTGGAGAGAAAGAGGCTTGGAAGAGAGTGTAGAAATGAAGATTATTCAGTAAAAGTATCTAAAAGTATAAAAAGAATGGTGAAAATAAAATATGACAGATAAAACCTAAAAGTCAAAATGAGTGAAATAAGAACAGGTTTTACAGTAATAACATTGAATGTTAATGGATTAAACTTAACTGTCAAAAGACACAGCCTGTGAAAAGGATAAGAAAATATAGCCATCTACATGCTGTCTATAGGAGACTCATTTTAGGCCCAAGGATTTCAATAGATTCAAAGTGAAAGTTTGGAAAAAGACATCCCACACATGCAGTAACCAAAAATAAAAGCAAAGTTAAAAAAGCTGGAGTATCTATACTTACATCAAATGAAATAGACTTTAAAAGAAAAACTTTTATTATAGAAAAGGAAGAATATTATATATTAATACAAGGGGCAATTCACCAGGAAAAAATAATAATCAAAAATGTATATGCAACTTACAGGGTACCCCAAATTAAATGAAGCAAAACTGAAGGGAGAATAGATGTGTTTAAAATAATGCTTAGAAACTTCAGTACACTACTCTCAGCATTGGATAGAACATCTGGGCAGATGATCAATAAAGAAACAGAGAGCTTGAATAATATGAAAAATGGACTACATTTAATAGACATATACAAAACATTGAACCCCAAAACAGCAGGATATACATTTTTTGAGTGTTCACGGATTTTTCTCCAGGATGGACCAAATGTTGGGTCACAAAGCTGATCTCAACAAATTCAAGAAGATCCAAATTACAAAAAGCACTTTATCTGATCATAATACAATAATGTTTGAAATCAACAAAAGGTGGAAAAAAGAAAAATTCACAAATATATGGGGAATAAACAATACACCATTAAATAATCAGAGTGTCAGAGAAAAAACTTGTTAGATAAATCAAGAAATATATCAAGATGAATGAAAGTGAGAACACAAAATATTGAGCCTATGGAATGCAGCAAAGCCGGAATATAGAGGCCAATGAAAACCAGACAACAGACACAAGGAAAGAGAGGTTACTATGTGAAAAAAGACAGAGATGTAAAGCAAGGGAGCCCAACAATTGTAGATAAACCTCAAGCAGATTGCTTTAGACTTGGGGAGGCAACATTGCCTTCCCAATGCCTTGATTTGGAACTTTCAGCATCTGAAACTATGAGCCAGTATATTTCTGTTGTTTAAGCCCATGCTTTGTGTGGCATTCATCATAGCTATCTGACAGCATGTGTGAAATTCTGTTCTTTTTCAATATGATTTTACTTTTTAAGAATCCTTTAAATTCCATGTGTATTTAAGAAATGACCTGCCATTTCTTTAAAAAATCAATTTGCCTTAGGCATTGTTTTAACTAGTTTCTGGATCATGCGGGTGGCCACGTGCTTTGGGCTGTGTTTCATTTAAGGAGGAGTTGCCTGGGCCTTGGGTTCCCACTGTCCACCCCCGCACAGCAGCTGGCATTGGCCATAGGACATACATTGCATCCACATTCCACAGCAACAGCATAACACACAACAGAATAATAGCAGTTCTCCAACAAAAGCCGGTAGATCTATGAAGACATGTCACCAGGGCCAAAAAAGGGAATTAAACTGGTCAGACAGGGGGTCAATAGCTAATCTATCAATGTGCTGTATTTGTTCTTTCATATGATTTAAAGCATGTGAAATATTATGGGAATGATCAGGAATATACAAACAAGGTCCATAATAATGGTTGGGAGTGGTATGTAGCAAAGTATCTTTCACCCTTGCTGTAAAAGCTTATACATCAGACCCCACAAATTTGGCAGCATAAATAGCATGCTTCATGCCCAACCCTGGCAAGAGTCTCTGTAACTCTTCCATAGATTGTCAATGGGGGATGATGTGGGGCATATCTCCTTTGTTAGACCAGGTAGCTTTTCATCCAGCAACTAGCCAAACCAGCAGTGACGCATTTTTTGCTTCATCTGAGGTGGTATATAGACACTATCATGAGAAGGATGTGTGCTAATAGAAGCTAATTTGCTAATCTCTACCCCAGATAGTACAAATCTTTCTGCTCCAGGATCTGATAACCTTAGATTTCAGTTAAACAGGGACTCTTAAGATTTTTGCTTGTACCTTTGCCCTGAACCACCTAACTCAGCAGTTGTATTATCTTTCGTAGTCACATGCAGCTTTTGCTCTGAGGGTTGGAACTTCTAGGCCCCAAGGGACTGGTCCTGTAATGGTTTCCACTTCTGTTTTTTTATGGGATGCACTCTTGGGGGGTCCTCATCTTCTTCCACCTCTCACTCTTCCTCCTTTTCTTCATCTGAGGAGGAGTCCAGGACCCAAGGCAACCTGCAGCTTCTAGCATGAGCATATCTTCATACTAAGGTTTCTAATTGATCATCAACTTGACTTAGGCATTCAGCTAAAGGATCTTTCATCTTCACTATGCTAGGCGCATATCTCTTTGTAGTTTAAATTCTTACTCTAAGTGGTGCACAGAGGCTTTCAAAACATGTTCTGCCTCAGTAGCCAAATGCAGGGGTCCTAGCAAGGGCCATGCTAGGGCTGCTGCTATCTGGTGGTTTCCTGTTTTCTTTTGGCAGTTGCTTTGCTACCTGCTGTAGCACAGCCAATATACCTACCAACATCTTCAGGGAGACCCATATTTTCTTGGTGGTCCCCTCTTATCCAGGAGGTCAACCAATCATCCCCACATAGTTCTTATAGGCCAACCTGGGATTTCCCCCATAGATTCTCCCTTCCTGGAGCTCTTGCCCACCAATGCCACTGGTCCTTCAGTCTCCTGGTTGGTGGCTTGCCAATTGTTCCAATCCAGCTCCTGAAGGGAACAAGTCAGGGTGGCTGCAAGACCAAAAAACACATTTGGCAGTGAATCAAACATAAGATGTATTGGGACTTATGGTCATGAGTCTCTCTGGTGGTGGCAATAGAGAGAATGAAGGTAGTGCTATGCAAAGAGGTGAGAAAAAGAAGGTTAATATAAGGGGTCTCAAAAACAAAGACATTCCATAAGGTCTGAAAACAGAGTTTCTGCTAGAGTTGCATGAAGTACACAATTGGGGTGTCTGGTGATGTTATCACAGGAAGGGAGTATATAGTCTTAAGCAAATTAGAGTTTACTCTATCATCTGCTATTATCTGTACATTCTTTTCCTACAGGGAGATTTTTTACTTTTTAATTAATGTATGGGTCAATTACTTGGCTACATGCTTTGGGCTGTGTTTAATTTAATGAGGGGAAGCCCAGGCTTTGGACTCCCATGGTATGAAGTTCTATTTCTGAATTCACAATTTAATTCCATTTCCTGTATGTTTGCCCTTGTACCAGTGTAATGATATTTTGATTATTGTAGACTTGTAATAAATTTTAAATTAAGTATTGTTACTGCACTAACATCCTTCCTCTTTTTCAAGATGTGTTGGCTAGTTGGGCCTATTCAAATTTGTTGGTTGACTTTTCAGTTGCTACTAAGCTATCTGTTGGGATTTTGATTTTGATTACATTGAATCTATAAATTTCTTTGTGTAGAATTGACACCTTAACAATATTTAGTCTTCAAATCCATGAACAGGGAATATCCTTGCATTTTCTTAGGTCTTTTGTAAGTACTTTCAGCAATGTTTTGCTGTTTTTTGTGTATAAGTCCTTTACAGCATTGGTTAAATTTCATTCTAGTTAATTGATTTTTTATAGTTGTACTCACATTGGAATTCTGTTCCTGAATTCCTCTTAACATTGTTCATTTTTTGTGATGGTTAGCCTAATGTGTCATCTCTGCAGATAACGGTGCCAATTGTATGGTTAAGCAAGCACTTGGATAATTTTTATACAAGGACATTTCTTGGAATGCAATAATCAATGTGTTGAATGTATATATTACTGATTACATCTTCAATTAACTGGGGAGATTGTCATAACCAATGAGTAACAGCTCATCCAATTAGTTAAATTTCTTAAAAGGAGAAGTGATTTCAGAATTCAGAGGGAAAAAATTCCCATCTCTTCTTCAGAGAGCCAGCATCTCTTGGGTAAATCATCAAGACCCTTCATCTGAGTCCTTGGCTTGCAGCCTGCCCTATGGAATTTGAACTTATACATCCCCATGGTTACATGAGACAATTTTATAAAATCTTATATGATTTACAGATATCTTCTGTCAGTTCTGTTTCCCTAGAGAACCCTGACTAACACAGTGGAATGAGGGTAATTGTGGAAGGAAAGGCACATGGATGCCACAAGAACTGCCCCTAATTAGCAAAACAATAAATAAAAAGCAATACTGGTTTCCTGGATGGATTGCAGAGATCAGTGCCACCATCAAGGATTTGAAGAATGCAGGGATGGTGATTCTGACTACATCCCCATCCAACAATCTTATTTGACCTGTATAGAACACAGATGGATATTGTAGGATGACAGTGGATTATTGTAAAATGAGATGGACAGGTAATTGAGCTGAGATATGAAGAGTGAGAAGTTAATAAGTTGGGAGTTAAATATGCCATTTTCTATATTTATTTGATGAATAGTAAATCATGGACGTTGTTTAATATCAACATTGGATTTCTACCTTACTAGAGAAAATTTGTGAAATTTTCATGCAGGTTACTTTTATATCAATCTGTCTAAGTGGTTGACTGAATTATTGGTCAGATATTGATAGGCATAAATGGGTGCATTCTTGGTACTAGTGCTAATTTTTTCCTTTATCATAGAAACATTATTTTAGTTAATTTGAAAGAGCAACTAAACTGATAAACAAAGGTACAACAATGGCTAATAGTTTACTTTTATAATTTGAAGACCTGATTTGAAAAGAAACAGCCAGTTAATGATCCTGGAGATCTGAAAACACTTTAATTTTTGTAAGAGATGTGTTTTTAGAAACAATTTTGAAGTAATTTATTCTTTATTAGAGAAAAAGATACCTCAAAAGATAAAGTTAAGGAAAGTAAATTTCAAGAATCTGTGGTTTCAATGGAATAGTTTCTGTATAAGATATGATAGTCACATTACACTCAGTGTTTTGTCTCTGAAAATTTGTTTTTAAGAGGACTTTTGAATATAGATTTAAACAAATATATGTTTGTTCCAATAGAGATATATGAGTTATCTTTGCATAACTGATTAGAAAATGATATACTAAAAATTATTCAATTAAATCTCAAATTCAGGCTTAAGAATTATCTCTTTGATTACCTTGTTTTCATAGGATTGCTACAGTAGACTCATGAGACAACTACCCCTGCTAGGAAAAAAGTCAACTTTTTTGAAATAAAAAGTAAATTTCCACCCCTAATTTCCTTCAAATAAATAATCATAGAACAAAAATTAAAAAGGAAGAACTAATAAGGCTAAATTGGAGTAATGGGGAGTGATTTGAAGGGTTGCTAATTGTGTGTAAACTCTGAGGAATGATAACAAAGGAAAGTTCATTTCTCAAAGATAGAGGGTAAAGGCAGAGTTAGGAAGTGAGCTATCTAGCATTACAAATCTTGTTCCATCTGTAAATAGCATTTTGTTGAAAGTTATTCTTTAAATTATATTTTGTTTTTCCTGAATGTTAATTTTACACTTAATAAATATTACCATATTATTGCAATATAATTTTGGGTGTTTCAGAATGGATTGAATAAGTTTCTGTAATTGAACAGTGAGAAGGAAAATTGGAATAAATATTTATCATCCTGAACCTATAGTCCAAAAGGCATATCCAGAGAGCTAGAGGGATCTGAGAGTAAAAGAGCACATGGAGCAAGGGAAGTAACATTAAGCAGTCCAGAATGGGAAATTAACTACAGAAGGAATGCTGAGGATTTACTAAAACAATGTGAGATTATACAAAGCCATTACCTCCTGAGGACATCAATGATTATAGTAAGTGAAAATCTAATTACACAAAGACTAACAATGTCAATATAAATTAATCAATTAATATTTAATATGATAAGCTTGAACATAATCATAGGCATACAGATCACTCAATGTTGCACTGGAAGATGTATTAATGCATTCTTTGGGAATAATCTAAAACATGCAAACACTACTAATTGAAAATAAGACATTTTATTCCTTAATTCTGATCATAGAGAAATGGATTGATAGCTAATATTCTTTTAAGTTTTACTTAGTGATAATATTGGATTTTACTTATGATCCAAAATCTTTGAAAAATGTTTTTCATTGTCTCTTTTAACATCTTTGTTTCTCAAACTGTAGATGATGGGATTCAGCAAGGGAATCAAAATAGTGTAAAATATAGACACGATCACATCATGTTCCAAAGCTTAGGTAGAACTTGGTCTCATATACATGAAGAGGATCATTCCATGAAAAATTGACACTCCAGTTAGGTGCGAGCCACAGGTGGAAAAGAATTTCTGCCTCCCTTCAGCAGTACGCATCTTCAGAATGGCCATTAGAATAAAAGCATAGGAGATAAAGATGATTAGTATATTGGTTATCTCAATAAAGCCCTCAGCATAGAAGAATAGAAGCTGGTTGATTTAAGTGTCAGAACAAGAAATAGCAAGAAGTGGAGGAATGTCATGAAATACATGTCTAATTTCATTGGATGCACAGAAGGATAGTCTAAAAGTGTCCACTGTCTGTATAGTACCACCCAAAATGCCACCAAAATAAGAAGCAATGATGAGTGGCACATAGGCAAGAAATGACATATTAACTGAATAAAGAAGTGGGTTGTAGATTGCTACATAATGATCATAAGCCATGGCAGCTAAGAGAAAACTCTCTGTAATCTCCAGACTAACAAAGAGAAACATATGTGCTGCACATCCAAGAAATGAAATGGTTTTACACTCTACTAGGAAATTAACCAACATTTTGGGGGTGATAACTGAAGAATAACAAGCATCCAAAAGTGACAACACACTCAGAAAATAGTACATGGGTGTGTGGAGCTGGGAATCCCCAATGACCCAATGCAACCAGTCCCAAATTTCCTAACAGAGTAAAGAAATAAATTGCTAAAAATATTAAAAATAGTAAACCTTGCAATTGAAAATCAGCCCCGAAGCCAATCAACATAAACGAAGTGACTTCAGTCACATTCGTTAACTGAATCTTGTATGTATCCAAATCAGATAGCAACCCTGACATTTCTAGTTCTATTTACAGTCCTCAAGGCATTATCCTGTGAAAATTGAGTCCCCTCAATTATATCTTCATCTTTGTTTCTTGAAAGGGCATCATGAAATCCCAGGCATTGATGTGATCAGCAATGACAAAGAAGTTGTGCCCAAGTAGATGAATTCTCTTATGCAAATTAAAGGGGAAAATTGTATCATATATTTGTTGGCTAAACTAGTCTTTTTAAAAATCTGCCAATTTAAATATTTATTTTACTAGTTGCTTTCCAAACAGTTTTCTACATCCTGCTCTTATATTGCATTATCTTAGAATTTATAAACATGAATAATGGGATTTTTAAATCCAAAAATATTATAGTAGAAAACACAAATCTGAGTAGTAGTCATATATTTTCTATAAAATGCATAAAATGCATTTGCTTAATGGTTGTAATTACAAAATGTGAGCAAATACATTCACAACACAATAATGTATGAAATATTAAAAATGAAGTAAATGTGAAAATTTTGTAATTTAAAAATGCTTCCAGATTGGGATAAATTAGACTCACATTTCATCTTGTCTCACAGGAAAGCACATCATACCAAATGAGTTTATGGTCTTTCCTGGCAAGGATGTTTTTCCATTACTCCTTCAGGAATACTAGTGAACAGGGCAGCAGACATTTCTGGAGATAGATGCTCCCTGTTTGGAAAAAAGCAGTGAAAAGCAGTGAAATCCCACTGCCTATAACAATAGCCAGTCAATTGTTTTAGCAATGCACATAATAAATTTGTTAAATTTCATAATCCTTTTTTCTTGGAATATGTGCTCTATTCCTTCCAGCATTTTTGAGATGTCCATGTACTCACATGGAAGTCTGCAACAATCAATCGGACAACCCTTCCCCAAATAGAGGTAGAAGGCCACTCCAAAAGTTCCCCTGCACATTCACCCCAGCTCAAACTTTGATCTGATGAATCCTGCCAACTAAACCAATTGTTCTGAGTATAGCAAGATGCTGTACAAAACTAGGGCTTCACACTGAACTCAGAGGGATATGTTATACAAAAGAATGACTCAGACAATTCTAGCTTGGTGAGTAAATGAGGATTAGGGGCTTACATTGGGTCCTTGACCTCAGCAGTTGACGGAGGGACAACAATTAAGAACCTGATTGTCCACACCTAGGGAGAAGATGGTGAGACTTTTATCATGGATAAGCATAACTTTAAAAGAATGCAGCACTCTGCTCAACATTAAAGGTACATGCATTTATAGATGTTTATCATTGCATTGCATGCAGGGGTGCATGTGACTTCTATAGAATGCTTTGATTACACTCAAAGAAGCAGGTGTCCATACTGTTTATGCAAGGAGGAAAGGTCAGATAGTTACAGTTTTACTGACCTTAAGATCTACTTGTTCTCAGGTAACTGTTTCCTGAAGAATGTCTTGTGACTGGCTGTATCTAGCTTACAGTTTAGTTTAAGAAAGGGCAGTACGAGTTGAGGAAAGTTAAATTACTTATGCTTCAACTCCATCATCAAATGGAAATGGCTTATAAGAGATCAGGCTCTAGCTGTCCCTGAAAGCACAAATAAGTTACTGAAGAAGTGCCTCAAATGCCCATTGTCTCCACTTTGTTCAGCTTACATTACCTTCCAGCCAGCACCTAGGGCTTCTTACCTAGTTCCTTAAGAGAAGTTGTATTAGTCAGCCAAAAGGGTGCTGGTTGAAATTACCAGAAATTTGGTGGCTTTTATGAGTGGTATTTATTTGGGCTAGAAGTTTACAGTCACATGGCCATAAAGTGTAAGTTACTTCCCTCACCAAGGTCTGTTGCCACGTGCTGGAGCAAGACGGTGGTGGTCTCTGTGTCTCTGTGAAGGTTCAGTCTTCCCATTCCTCCTGAAGCTTCATGGTACAGCTTCTTCCAGTATCAGCTGTAGGCTGGGATAAACCTCATCTCTCTGCCAGGGCTGTTTCTCTCTGGTCTTAAATGCTCAGATACAGGATCCTGTCTAATGAGCTGTCTCTCTTCCTCTGTGTTCTGTGTATTTACCTCCCGGGGCTCCAGAATCAAAACTCAAGCTCTCTCCTCTGCCATGTCATTCTCGCTGTGAGTTAATGCCTACCAAAGGGGTGGAGAGTCGATGACCTACTGAAGTGACACAAAGCCAAATCATAATTTAATCAGGTAAAAGTGAAACCTCTGAAGTTAACACAATCTAATACACCCAGAGGAACAGACCAGTTTACAAATAATCCAATATCTATTTTTGGAATTAATAAACAATATCAAACTGCTACAAAAGTGAAAACTAGGAAATTTGTTTACAGAGGGTTTTGTGAAATACACAGACACCATTCATAAGTGGACAGCTGTAGCTCTATAGCCTCTTTTTGGAAAATCCCTAAAGGACTATATTGGAAGGAAATCTTCCTAGTGGGAAGAATCTCAGGCATTGTACCTAGTAGTTTATTTTGCTTGAACAATAAATGGCCAAAGATGCATTTGTATTCAGATTCTTCAGCTGTGAACTCTAGTTTGGCTATATGGTGAGGTTTGGAAGGAACATGTTTGGAAAAGTATAGACTAATTGGTCTGTTTGAGAAGTGTGTGGATAGAATGTTCTGAATGGATGAAAAATATGAAGATATTTGAATATCATGTGAATGCTCATGACACAGTGTCTTTAGCATAAGAGGATTTAATAAATAAATGTGTAGGATGACCTGTTCTTTGAATACCAGTCAGTCTTTTCCCCAGCCACTCTTGTTATTGTCCAAAGGGTTTAATAACCAAGTGGCCATAGTGACAGGGGTGATTATACATTGGCTCAGCAAGATGGACTTCTACTCACTGAGGTTGACCTGGGCATAGCCCCTGCTGAGTATCCAATCTGCCAGCAGCAGAGACCCACACTCAATCCCTAATATGTATCCATTCCTCAAGGTGATCACCACGCTACCTGGTGGGAAGTGTCTTACATTGTACCACTTTCATTATGGAAGGGACATTGTTTTGTTCTTATTGGAAAGGACACTTAATTTAGACATTAATTTGACTTTCCTTTGCACAATACTACTGCCAAAACTACTATCTTTGTGCTCATAGAATGCCATATCCACCATCATGGTATTCCACAAGCACTGTGGTATCCACTTGTTTGATCAAGCTAGCATTGGGCTGATTTTCACTGTGAGGGTATTTCACAGAATGATTTGCATGCAAAACCAGGTCATTGCATCTACAACTCCTTTCATCCACAGTCATCAAAAAAGATGGCTCACACAATGTAAAGAATCCCACATCTGATTAATTGGAGTTCTTAAAAACATAACTGGGGACACCAGAAGTCAAAAAGCAGAATTTCTTCTTCTATTTCAGCTACCCAGCTTCTACTGGGAAATTCAACTTCATCATCATGGAAATTTCTTACTCGGAGCCTGTCCTGCAGAACTCAGCCTTGAAGTTTCCCACAGTCACATGTGAGCCAATGTCTATAACAAATCTTTTAATGTTTATAACCATTTCAGAAAAAAAAAAACAAAAACAGTTTAGTTTGTCAGATATCTATGACAAATACCAAATAATGAGCTGGTTTAAAAAAAATTTATTGCCTCAGCGTTTTGAAGGCTAGAGGTCTACATCCAAGATTTCAGCAAGGCTTGTGTTCTTCACAAATTCTGCAGCATTCAGGTGCTTGCTTACTGCAATTCTTAGGGTTTCTGTCATTGTATCACTAATTTCTGTCATATAGAGCTCTCTTCTTCCTTTTGTATGCTCTTACTGGTTTTTCTGTCTTCCAGCTTCTTCCTGTATAACCTTCTCTACCCTCTCACTTCCAGTTTCTTCTCTTCATAAAGTTCTCAATAATATTGATTAAGACAAACCTAATTAATTTGGACCACACCTTAAATGAAAAAAATATTCAAGAAGTACAATTTACTTTGGGAGGTATACTCCCAAAGAAATGAGGATTAATATAAGGACAAATCTGCCCATGGGAACACAAAAAA
>JAQZBX010084661.1:0-13228 GCA_029593785.1 Cabassous unicinctus | reverse complement strand
TATATATATATATATATATATATATTTAAACACTTTAAAAAAATTTTAAAATCATTTTTTAGATTACAGAAATGTTACATAAAAAATGTAGGGATTCCCATATGCCCCACTCTTAAATTTCTCACACTTTCCCACATTAAGAACATCCTTCATTAGTGTAGTACATTTGTTACAATTGATGAACACATATTGGAGCTTTACCACTAAGTGTGGATTATAGTTTACATTATAGTTTAAACTCTCTCCCACACAATTTTATGAGTTAGGATAAGATCTATAATGGCCTGTATATGTCATTGAAATATCATTGAGGACAATTCCAGTTCCTGAAAATGCTCCAATATTATACCTATTTTTATCTCTCCCTCCCCTCAGAACCTCCAGTGACACTGCTTCCACATCAATAATAAAAGTTCATCCAATGATAGAATAACAATAAGTTTTTGGTAGAATAACAGCAATTCTACACGAGTCCATCATTCATTCCCTAATCCTGAGGATTCAGGGATGGTGATGCCCATTCCACCTCTAATTCAGAGGGGATTTAGATCCCATGGGGCAGATGGATGGGACTAACTTGCTTGCAGTTGTAGACTCTCTCTTTTCCTTCGGATGGTCATTGTCAATCATCATTTCCTTGGTAGTTGTCCTGGGTGACTCCAGTGAACTGGAAAGTAGGTGTTGCAACACTGTTGAGATTCAAGGCCCATTGGAATCTTCAAGATTTAAGTCATTTGAACATAAACCTTTAAAATATATCATATCATATTGGCCTGAGATTAGAATTTTAAAAACTACACTTAAATATTTGTGGAACCCCAATTCTAGGTTAAAGGTTCATGAGGGATGGTTGAATTACACTGGAGTGAGTCCTAGAAGGAGAGAGAAAAACCTTTAATTCAACTGAAGGTAGTATATTAATATTCCAGTGCACATGAGGAAGATTTTTAATAATAAAGACAGCTCAGCAGTCAAGAAATGTGAGATTAATTCTCTCAGGAAAAATATAAGTAATGTGCATTTAAAAATAAACTTAAATTAAGTATATTTAAGCCCCTCAAAGAAGCAAAGAGTATTATGTGTAAAAATAACAAAATATTATGAAATAAAAGGCATATACAAATCAAGAACCGATAGATATGATAAAGAAAAATTAAGAAGTATGAAAAAATATATACACAATTTGAAATAAATTATACAATTTAAATATGCAGAACAAATTCTTTAACTGGACTATACACATTCATTAGATGTTTGGCAATTGGGACATAATACTGTGGAATTACCAAGAACTCAAAGTAGAGTAAGAAAGTGATGAAAAAATAAAAAAGGAACATAAGGATTATAGAGGTTATCTTGAGTTATTCCAGCACTAAAACTGTTTGAGACAGGAAAAATAGAGTGAATAAAAGAAAATCCAAATTTGAAGAAATAATGCAGGAGAAAGTTGCAAAATGTATGGTAGATTTTTTTTTTCACTTAAAAAATGTTCAATGTGTGAAGAGTAGAGTGAATAAAAATCAATCCATCCATAGGTACAATTTCGTGAATTTGCAAACTATGAAGGATTTATTTTTTTTTGCATCAATCACAGAGAACAACAGATAGCCATTTGCCAATGAATAACCAAATTTAAAAAAAGAAAAATATTGTCCTTTGATTCAGGATTTAGGGAATTAACAGAAACAACTGATAAGGAAGGTACTGTAGAAGAAAATAATCATGTGAAAGTGTTCATCTTAAGTGCTAGAAGTAACACAGTCAAGGGCTATGTCACTTGTCTGGCACTAATCCTTTCATTCTCTGAAGTGGGGATCAAATAGATATTTTTTTTTGCTGTTGTTTAATTCTATTCACTTTCCATTCCCTGATGGATCCCGCCTACATCTGTTTCATTATTATGTTCTTTTGAATTCTAGTTAAGCTGCAACCCTGAAGTAGCTGCCCAAAAGCAGCCAAAGTTTCTCTCTACACCAGACTTCTAATCTTGCAGGTTGGCCTCTCTTTCATTTTACCTTGTCCACTAGGGCATGTGTTCATCATTTTTAAATTACAAGTGGTGGAGCGTTGTTGTAGGGGAAGTCCACACATGTGCATGATTGTTTTGCAAGATCATAAGTTCTCTAATAAAAATATATTTTGTCAAAACCAAAAAAATAAAAATGAAAGTTAAACTACACATGAGATCCCGTGGAAGGTTATGACTTATTGACTCCCAGATGAAATATATGCCTCCTAGGTCAGCATTAAAAGACCTTCAAGATCTGGCCTGGCCTTGAACATCTTTTCCTGTGCATGGGTCCCAAGTCTTAACAAAAATCCTGTCACAACCCCTGATACTTGAGCCAGTACTTGGAGAGTCATCTTTGACTCAGCCCTGGGCTTTATTCCAGGCCTTCAAATTCAGACATCCAATCTGTTATCAATTCATCAAGCATTAATGCATTTCTTTGCATAGCCTAATAGACAATTTTAGATTCTTTTTGGGTTTCAATTATTCTACTCTGTTCTTTCTCCATTCCATTGTCATGGAACAGCTGGAATAATCTTTCTGAAATGTGAATTGCATCAAATGATTCTCCTTCTACAAGCATTTCAGTGGCTCCTTATTTATTCTGGGATAAATTAAATAGTTAACCAATAATACCCAGTCCATCTATTCAATTTTGTCTTGCATTCCTCTCCCACCTCATAACTCTATTTCAAACATATGGGTCTTATTTCAGTTTTCCATTCACAACAAGATATTTCCCAATAAGTTTTTTTTGTATAAGCTTTCCATCATCATCAAGTATTTTTTCCCCTTTTCATCTGGGTTATTCATGGTCATCCTTTCTATCCCATGTTAAATTTTCCACACTCTTTATCTGAATCCATAAAAAGAACAATAACCCACTATTATTCTCTTTTATGGAAATTATACTGTGATATCTCAGGCCTAAGATTTAGAAGATGTAATATAGTTAATGTATCAGTACAGTCCAAAGGAATCTACTGAGAAATCAAACCCAATCAATGTTCTTTTTATTATTTTTCAGAAATAGAAAGATGATTTTCAAATTCATATGGAATTGCAAAAATTCTCTTATTGGCAAAACAATCTTCAACAAGAACAAAGTTGAATGACTCACAATTCCTAATTGGAAAACTTTTTAGAAAGTTACATTAGTAAAAGCATTTTGGTACTGGTAGAAGAATAGGTATATATATATCAATGGAGTATTAATGAAAGTTCAAATACAAACCCATGTATCTGTACCCAATTGATTTGAGATACAGCCACGAAGAACATCCAATTGAGAGAGTGTGACCTTTTCAATAAATAGGGATATGACAAATGGATATTCATTTGCAAAAGTTGTTGGACGTTTGATTGGGATTGTGTTGAATTAAGAAATAGCTTTGGGTAAAATTTACATTTAACAATAGTAAGTGTTCCAGTCTGAGAATATGGAATACCTTTCCATGTATTTTAGTCATCTTTAATTTCTTTTGGCTTTTTCTTTGTATAGGTCCTTTACATCTGCTTTAAATTTATTCCTAGATATTTGATTCTTTTAGTTTCTGTTGGAAATGTAATGTTTTCATTTCCTTTTAGGTAATTGATTATTAGTGTGTAAAACACGAGTGATTTTTTGTGTTGATATTGGAGCCAACTAATTTGCTAAATTCCTTTACTTGTTTTAGTAGCCCTACGATGTATTTTTCATGATTTTCTCTGTATAGCATTGTATTATCTGCAAATAGGTTTATGTTCATCCTTGCCAATTTGGAAGTCTTTTATTTTTTTGCTTTACCCAATTCCTCTGGTTAAAAGCAATGTCAACAATCAAATGGTTTATTTAAATTAACTAATTTAATTAAATGAAGTGAAATCTGTAAAAGTTCTCTTAATGGCTGGTAGTGATGGCTTCACAACATTGTAAATATAATTGACATTAAGGAATTTTACATTTGAAATGGACTGAAATGTAAAAATTATATGCTGTATATATATCACACAGTAAAAATTAAAAAATATTGAAACAAACAAAAATTGAAACAAACAAACAAACAAAAAAACACTCTCATAAACTGAAGAAGGCAAAGGGTAAACCTAAATGCAAACTATGGACTTTAGCCAAAAATATAATTCTAATAATATTATTTCACCAATTGTGACTTTTACTGTACTAATGCAAAATGTTAACTAATAGGGAAACTTTGTATGTGGAGAGTCAATATTATAGAAGAACTCAGTACTTTCTGTGTAAATTTTCATTAAATCTACAACTTCTCTAAATTAATAGTTTGTTAAATAATTTAAAAACATAGTGGATCCTCCTAAGCTTTCAAAGTGAATCAAAATGTGGTTTTTATGGTTAGTTTTCATCATTTATAAAATTAAGAAACCTGATAATTGATTACTTGACTTGCTTACCTAAAAAAGTTGAATTATATTAAAATGATTTTATAGATTTTTATACACTTTGCAAGGAATGAAGCAATATAAAAGGCAGCATGGCAGAGAAACAGCAGCAGAATTAATATCTGAATTAATTACAATTGCTTAACTCTTAAGGCCACGATTTCCTTACTCTCCAAAAAGAGTAATGAGTATGATGATTGCCTGTCATATTGTTTGATATTTTCCAATTTCCCTGTATTTTGTAGTTATGAAATTAACCTTTTGCTTCTTGTTTAATTCAGGCATAAATTTCCTATAACTTGGCAGGGGTTCACTGATTTTATTTCCCTTTATCATTTCAGTGGCCATCTGTGTTGACTCTCTTTGGTGTTGGTCATTTTCCTAGTATGATATGTCATGGCAATTTCTTAATAAAGAGTAGTAAATTACTGAAATTATATCTCTTCAAGATGAATTAAACTCTCAAATCTAAGAAATGAATCCACACATTTCTAAAGAAAAAGTATCTGTTTATATAACCATGGGTTTTATAAATCTTAATAAGCATGACATGAAATCAGTAAGGCACAGAGACAAACATGATCAAAATTTGATTCCATAAACATATAGACTTCCTTTACCAGAAAGCTCCTTGATATAGTAATAAATTACCTCTTAGGTGAAAAAATATAAGTAAAAAATTACAGATATAGTTTAATAGTTTTAATGTTTTTATAAACCTTTTAATTCATTTTTAAAAATTTTTAAACAAGATTTAGATTAAATAGATGTTACATAAAAAATACAAGAGATTCCTTTATGCCTCACTGCCTCCCCTCCCATACTTTCCCACATTAACAACATCCTTCATTAGGGTTGGTACATTTGTTACAATTGAAGGACACATTTTGAAGCATTGCTACTAACCATGGACTACAGTTTACATTATAATTTACACTCGGTCCTGCAAAATTTTGTAGGTTATGAAAAAATATACAATGGCATGTATCCATTATTTCAATGTCATGCAAGACAATTCCAATGTCCCAAAAATGCCCCCATATTATACCTATTCTTTCCTCTCCCTCCCTTCAGAAACTCTAGTGACCCCTGCCTTTATATCAATGAAAGAGTCCTTCCATTGCTAGAACTATTATAAGTCTACATTACTCCAATGTTCATTCCACAAACTTGAGGGTTTTGAGATAGTGATTCCCACTTTGCTTCTAAATAAGAGGGGCTTAGGTCCTATGGGGCAGATGGATGGAACTCTCTTGCTTGCAGTTGCACTGTCTGTTACTTGGGATGGGTGTTGTCCATCATGAACTCTTGTTAACACTTTAAAATCAATAAAAAGGAGTTGAATACTCCAATTAAAATGGACAAAGAGGAATATTTCAAGCTTGTGTTAGTTTACTAGATGTTTAAACAAATACTGCATAATGGGTTGCTTTGACAAATAATTTTTGCCTCATGGTTCCAGAGGCTAGAAGACTTGCTTCTTTTCAAGTTTGGTATCTGCTGGCTGCCAAGTGACTTTGGGGGTTTCTGGCTTTTCTGTCACATGGCAATGAACTTAGAGGTGTTTTATTTTTTCTCCTCTGAATTCTGCTGAATTCCCATTTCTCACTGCTCCCCATGGCCTCCTCTCTATATCCAATTTTCTTTATATCTAAGACCTTTAGCCATATTGGATTAAAGCTCACACCCATTCAGATCAGACACATCTTAACTAATAACATCATGAAAGTTTTAATTTACAGATGGGTTCATACCTATATGATCAGTGGTTGGTTCCTGAATACACCCTTTGTGGGGGACATGATTCAATTCCCAACATTATCTTATATAAAAACACATCCAGCTACCAATAAACGCATTCACCAACTTTTCTGAAATTTTAAATTCAGGGATTTTACCACTGAAAGTGAAAGGATGAGGAAATATGCAGGAATCCATCCTACAAATTCTTGCATGGATCTGTCCAGCAGGGCCTAGGATGGTGGAAAGAATTACTCTGAACATAAAGGTTGAGAAACTTGAGAGGGAGAACACCTGAAGAAGCTTCCCTCCCAAGCTGATTCCCTTCACAGTTTTTATTCTCTTTTTCACACAGCAAAACGTTAGGGTGTCCATGCAGGGGAGCAAGCATGTGCATGAGGGTTCATAAATAACATTATAAGAATTCCAGGTTGATAATGGGGTAGCAAGATTACAGAAACATTTAGTGTTATTTGTAGGAGATAAAGTGGTAGCAAAGGTCTAATATAACTGATTAACAGAGCAAGGCAAGAATGTTAAAGGAAATTGAACTGATAGTGGAGAATTCTCTGTGTGGGCAGGGAAACATGCTTCCAAATTATTTCTTTGAAGTAAAGATCAGAGGCTTCCCATACCTCCCCATTTCTGTTTAAATAAGAAGAAAAAAAAGAGGGAAAAGTATCCTGATACTGTCCTTTATGAAAACTGCCCCCTTCCCGATACTTCAAAGTAATAAATAAAACAAATTTTGATAGTAATAGTAAGGCCAGGTTACTGTGTGCTATCTGGATTCTAAACTAAGCTGTGCCTGAGAAACAAAATAGCTATGATGGCAGGACACCTCCCATGGGAGGGGTGAGGGTCAGTTTTCTACCTCTATAGGCACTCAAATTATCTCCTGATGGCCACTCTGCAACTGTGCCTGTCTTAGGTTTTTCCTTCCCTGAGGAATCTTACCCATCTCTGGCTACCAACCATCCTCCTGGGCCAAGCAGTGTGAAGTGTTCTTCAATAGTTTACGCCTCCATGGCCTCCACACAATGCACCAGCCTTGGGACTTCCTCACTCTTAGGTGGGGTCCCAGCTCTGGTCACTGATTTTGTGGAGCCCAGGTTTTTAATGCAGAGAAGGCCCAGCACAAGGCATTGGGCAGGACACAGGCAGTTTGATATAAGCTCTTAGAAGGCCTACTCAACTTAAGGATGCCCGTCTCATGTTACAAGGCAACCTTATGTGTGAGGCTTGTACAGGACACCTCCAGGATACAATAGGAACAACGGGAAGGGGGGAAACCAGAAAAAACTGTGTGAAGGAAGACAAAGGGGCCACAGAGTCAGGCAAATAGGTGGCCAGGTAAGAAGGAGGGAAAGGAGACCTTGGGATGAAAAATAAATTCAAAGTTGTTTTAACCAAAGGGCCCCCAAGTCTCCTGCCTTTTGTTTTTTGTTCTTGATTTTTGGATGAATCAAGAGAGATGAAGCAGCAGCCAGGGTGATGATTTTCTGTTCAGCATGGTGAGTTCAAGAAATGGCCTGGCAGATTAAGCTAAGAATTGATAATAAAACAAGAAGCATGATTATTCCAATGAGAGATATTACCCAAATTTGTATGTTTAGGCCATGAAACCAATTTGAATGATGTAACCTCTGTAAATTATCGTTATGTGTTTGAAATACGTTTTGCTGATGAGCAGTTGAATTTGAGATAGTTGATGCCCCATCATTGCTGGAGAACTAGTAATTATCCCTGCAAATGAGAGGAGAAGGCTCCTTGGAGGTGAGTTTTAACTTGTTCTCAAGAAAATTGAGAGATATTCCAAGGCAAAGGGGTGACACAAATTTTAACAGTTTCCCAGTTGCACTGAAAATATTGTCTGGTAAGCAGAGCTTTTTCATTTTCACCTATCCAAAGGGTAGATGCTTCTAAAGCACCAAGTTTAGTAAGAATATTATTATGGATATGAATTTGCATTAAACTTTCATCAGTGACCTTGGTCATGAATGATTAACAGCATGAGCAGTTTGGACAGATACTGTTAAGGTGACTGCCATAGTGTTGGCAGTGGCAGCTATGATAATAGCTGAAATAATGAAAGTAATAAGTATACTAATGAATTTTTTGGGTTTAATTTTGTAAGACTTCCCCAAATCACTCTCTGAGTTTCTATAATGTTATGGTGCGCTTGTGTCCGTGAGTTCCTTTGTTCCGCCATCATTAACTTCTCCATCTGTGGTATTGGGTTGAACAGGTGATCTTTCTAGCTCATGGAATAGCTTCACATTCTTTGCTGGCAGTCACAGGGCCCTGTTTGTGTAAGCACACAAATATACCCTCTCCCTCACATTATGAGGTCACAGGGTCCTTTCTAACATCCATCTCTTAACATTTCCTTATACAAAATTTTTGCCTCATATTTGATGACTCTCCTGATGTGGTGAGAAAGGTTTCTCAGCTACTGAGAGGCTGTTTTTAACCACAATTTTAAAAATTTAAATTATATAGTGCTAAAGCTATTGTATTTCTAGGGGAGGTATCCATACCCCCCTTTTTTATTGTTTTAGATAACATAACATCTTTTCAATATTTGTAAGGAGGAGTAAACTGGACTTTATTAGGGGTTATTTGGAGACTAATTTGAGTGAAAGAATTTTGAAAACGTTTATAGAGTTGTGTTAAAAATGTTTCTGAGGGAGATGCAATAAGGATATTATCTATGTAATGATAAATACATGTTTGCGGGAAGGCAGAATGAGTAGGGCATAAAGCCTGAAAGAAAAAATATTGATACTTGCTGGGGCTATTGAGCATTTATTGTGGCAGGACTTTTGACTGATATCTAGTTAGTTAAATTTTGTTAATAATTGAAAGAATACAAAATAAATGAGGGATTGTATATAAACAGGGGTTTAACTGTTATATTTCAATCTTTTACAATATGTATACATACATTCACATACTCACCAAACTGGGGGGCACATTGATATACCTGGCTGACTTTTCACCAGAGTCCTGGATAGATATAATATAAATGCTAATATGTATATCTAGTTTTATAAGGTTATACTGACAATGAGAAAAAAGAATAACATAATTAACTAAAGGATTAAATTAATATTGAACAGAGTTATAGAATGATAGAAAGAGGAGTTTTACATACAAACTTACCAAAATCTAGCTTTCACCTGGAAAGTTTTGAATTAGCAGCCAATACTAGAGATTTGATTGAAAACATTTGTGCAGAGCACATTCTTCTAAGGTGGGACTTTAACTGCTTTGGCTAGGAATTATCTTTTTTACTGTGTTTATGATTAATGTATTTGATACTATAGATGCCAACTTGTGAGTACTGTGCGAATTCCTGATGAAGTGGCCAGCCTCTTCAGGAAAGAACACAACACTTCTTGAGCAGTACATTCCAAGATTTATGTATTAGTTCCTGAGAAAGTGTTCAGCTTTCCCAGGGAGGAACACAACACCTTTTGGAATGCACTTTATTTGTTTTTATTGGTTACAAACTCTTAAAGAGCTTACTGTTTTAGTTTTCATTATTTTTCCTGAAAGATGAAAAGTGCTGACTAGCAAGGCACTGGTTAGCTGATCATCAAAGTTTTTTGTATGATGTTTCACTTTTAGGTTTTAAAAATACTAAATTTTTTCTAATACATTTGGTTTTAGGATTGTTCAAACTCAATAGAAGAGATTTACATATATATTTAATAATATACATTTATGTGTAACTTACAAATTATCAAATTATTTAAGTATGTAATGTATTGTGTTAAAGTTTTGATAAGTATTTAAGTATTTTATACATAATCTATAACTACAGAAGATTATACAACAACAATCAATAATAAGTCTTTTAAATGTCAGATACCTAATGAATAAAATTTCATTTCTGATAGGTTAAGATTCATAACCAGTGATGTTATATAGGCTAGTAGCATGATTAAGTGACTTTATTGTCTCTATTTTGTATAGCTTGAGACAAGTTATTATTTTGTTATTTGGACTGTGGGGCAGCACATTAACTTGTAATCTTAATACCCACATTGGTTTTGCTGTTAGCACTTTAATTGGAACTGGGGCTGTGACTCACAGTGTTGATTTAAACTTAGTTTATTGTTGGCTTTCTTATAAGGAGGGGAATGCAGGCTGGTTTGACTTGTTTAAGGAGACACTAAAGAAAGTTTAAACAAGTTTTAAAGCAAAGTGATAGTGACATAAGTGGATATTAATTTTTTGCAACAAACTAGCCATATTTGGGACTGTTGCATAGTGCATTGGTGTTGTTTTAATTTACCATAATTTGCTGCTATGCATTACTCTTATAAGCCCCTAATGGCTGCTTTCTTTCTGCAGATATAGAGCTGATTCTATATATCTGATATATATATAATATATATCTGATTCTTTCTTTCTGCAGATATAGAGCTGATATAGCAGAAGTGGGGTAAATTAGAAGAACATGAGTTAAAGCATCCCCCTCTTGAATTTTAGGGGGAGAAGTTGTTTTTGTGACATATAAACATTGTTAAATTTTTAGGAATTGAATACACTTTTTAAGTATTTATATGAAGTTTTTATTCATATAACTTTAATTAACAGGAGGTTAAAGAATGCCTTTTAATTTTAGAACAATTTCAAATACTTTCCATTTAAACTATAGCATATTAATAAGCTCATGTATTTTATTATTTTACATTTTTTCAAAGTGAAAGAACAAATCTTTTGCAATAGCTTGAAATGTAAAAAAAAGCTACTTTTCAGAATTTGACTTTGAGAAAGCAGGTTTGAAAAATAGGTTCTTTTTAAAGTGATAAGACTTGTTTCTCTAAGGAAATTATAAAGTTAAAGAATCAATTTTGATAAAACATCCTTTCTTTTTTGTATTCTGATTATTTAGGAGAAAACCTCTTTATAAACTTCTACTAAAACAGACCAAGGATTGAAGAAACTTTGAGAAAGAACAAAATTTTAACTTTGCATCAGTATACTATTAGATACTAAAGCTTTTAAAATTTTATAGATAAACCCATCAAATCTTACTTAACTTTTACCACAAAAATTCTTTTCCAAAATCATTTTGTACTTTATGTATTCCTTCAGCTTTTGTTCCACATTTTACTCTTTTTTAACAACTAGTTTTTATATCTTAGGACAAATTTTTTTTTCTTTCATAATAAAAACATATTCTATACACCCTACATACATAAGTTTCTAAAATCATTTTGGAAGTTGGTTCGAAGTAAACATTTTATAACACACAATTATTATTAACACTAAACAAACTTCTTAGAGTCATAATTCAATTTGGTTATAAATATTTTTATTATTTCAAATTAGTATCAATTTTTATTTGTTAATATAAGCACTTATTATTTTTTGCCACTTGAATAGAGCTCTTTTAATAATTTCATTTATCAATTTAATGTTCCCATCTTGAGGTATCAAAATATACACTGACACTGAACAAACAAACTCCAGATGAGTTACAATACATCAATAGAAACATGCGTCTTTGATTTTACTGCTTTTGAAAATTTTTCTGGGAAATGTGCTGCCAAGTTTTCCTACTCTTCCAGTGGTTTAATTTTATCAGCCTCCACCAGCCCATGGACACATTATCATATAGGTAGTAGGGGTCTTTCAGACCTGCTGCTGGAATGTTTTCTTTATCTTAGTTAATTCTTTGGCAGAAAGTTATTTTACAAGCATTATTTCATTGATAATGTCTTTATTCAACACTTCTGCCGTTTGAGGGCAGCCTTCTTGATATTTTTGTTGCCAAACACTAAATTGAGCTGTGGCAACAATAGATTTTACAAGAACTTTCCAATCTTAGGGGCACATTTGATAGCCATTAGCAATGGAGTCTAAAATCCCCTTAGTAAAGGAACTGTGAAGTTCATTTTCATTAATACTTCTCCCTAATTCTATGGCTTCTTTTAAGCATTTTTTCATAGCTGGCTGTGGTTTTTGATGTTTAAAAAAGGCTGGGGCAGGTGGAGGTGGAAAACATGTTTCTTTCTTTCCAGGGGATACAGGGTTTTAGCTGGGAGCTCCTCTAGGGGAAACATGGGATGAGAGGACATATATATAGTGTACACAGGGTTGTTTTTACCAAGCTCATTGTTATTAGGATGGAAGCATGAATTTTTTCTCCTTGCTTATATTTTTCCTTTAAAATTTTTCCTATCTGCACCCATAAATCTAAAGTTCTTCTTTCAGGAAAACAAGGACAGTAATTTTGAATCATTTGTAATAGGGAGAGCAATTGGCCATCTCAAACCATGCAATCAGCTGCTTTTAAGAGCTGTATTGTTTTCACAAAAATATCATCTTTTTTGGAAAGTCCTGTTGACATGAGGATTTAGAAAATTCCCCTCACTGAACTAGACAAATTGGCAACTCTCCCCAGTAGTGGGTGTTCCCTACCTTGGGACAATAAGCTTCAATTTCAGTCTGGGCAAATGTAGCCACTCCTTCAAATGCCAATTGTGCTGCTTGTCCATTGATCATATCTGGGTCATCACTTGCAGTAACCCGTCCTGCAAAGTCTTGTGGGAATCTATCCTGCAGAGCCTGTGAGGGTGCAAAGAATTACTCTGAACACGAAGGTTGAGAGATGTGAGAGGGAGAACAGTTGAAGAACTCTCCTCCCAAGCTGAATTCCCATTACTGTTCTTATTATCTTTTTCCATAACAAAAGTTAGAGGATACATGCAGGGAGCAGTGGCACACATGAGGGGTCAGAAATAAAACCATAAGAATTCCAGGTTGATAATGGAGTAGCAAGATTACAGAAACATTTAGGAGATAAGGTAGTGGCAAAGGTCTGAGATAACTGAATAACAAAGCAAGGCAAGTTTGTTAAAGGAAATTGAATTGCTAGTGGAGAATTCTCTCTGTGGGCAGAGAAACAGACCTCCAAACTATTTCTTAGATGTAAAGATCAGAGGGTTTCAACAAAAATATGTCTTGTTTTTCATTACTAATTGGTATACAAAATAGAGTAGCAATTTTTATAGATAATTTAGAAATATTTGCCAGAAGTCTTAAAATATGCATACCGTCTAA
>JAQZBX010084660.1:0-13228 GCA_029593785.1 Cabassous unicinctus | reverse complement strand
ATATGTGGAATTGTTTTAATAAAGAGTTTTACATACAGTACCTTACATATAGAACAGTGTGTTTGCAAATTTAAATAATATCTGAATGTACAGTGGCATGTATTCTTATCAAAGATAAATTCAAGTTTACTGTCTATCAGTTCTAAAATGCATTTATACAGATTGCTAGAACTGAGAAACAGAATGAGGCAAAAAATATACAAGTGTTATATGTCATCTCATAGCCTCCTCTTAACAGTCTTTCCCCTTTTTAAAAAAATTTCAAAACCTGTACATACATTTTTAATTTTTAAAAACACTCTGTTAAAAGGTAACATTTCATGTTAACCACCAATTCTTAGAGTCTATAGTAATAAAACTAGATATGTGTAGATATAAATATGCATCGGTTATGTACATATGTACTTTGAGTGTTTGTTTAAAACAAGCACACACACTTAGCATACCTGCATACCGAGCACTGGGGGTGGCAGACAGCTCGCATAAGCGCTGGCAGACAGTAGGACCTAGGCTCAAAATCCAGCAAGAGCTAACAAAGCAACTTAGTTGCCTTTGGTTTCAAAAATTTGTCCATTTGTGACCAAAGCTAAAAGTTTTAAGCGCACATGTACTTTTTAAAAATAAAATTCATCTTCAGAAATGAAGCATTTCCAGTATTCCACTACTAGCAGTTAAAAAAAATCCACAGCCACAAATTATTTTGATATTTTTATCACTCCTCATCCCAACTGAGATTGTTTACATTTTTTTTCTCTGAAGGCAAACACCAAGCATACCCAGGGTCAAACCATAAGTTGAAGCCTGAATACTGCAATTCCACTATATATATATATATATGATACTTTTTTGATGGATTGATGGCATTATGTGAGACTTGGGGTGGGAGAACCCCCACAAGATTTAAAATCCTCTTTCCAGCAGTATCAACATCATTTGGCACATGTGGCCTTTCTACAAGCCAATTTCTTTTTGATGAGCTTATTTTCTGCAATAAATTCCAATTATTTGGTGTTTATTTTTAAAATATATTCATAATGAAGTAAAGTTGAGCCATTGCCCCCTGGATGAAGGCTTCCCTTTTCTGTTGCTTATTGAAATTAAACCCTCCTACTTTTCTCTATTCTCCTATGGAACTCAGTTTAGAAATAAGATAATATTTTGTTTTCTACTTGTGTTTAACTTAGTTCTTTTGACACTGCTGCTTCCTTTCATCTGCCAAATAGAAAATAGATATAAACTAATATGTGTCATGAGGGAGGCTGAAACAAAGTGCTATGGCAGGTCATGCTCAGAAAAGATTTAGGAAACATCTCAGGAGAAAGTAGTTTTTTTTAATTAGAGAAGTTGTAGATTTATAGAAAAATCATGTATTGCATACATGAGAAGAGAGCTTCAACACTCAAGCATGAGAGAAAGGCACAGAATGGGAAATGACCTATTTGGGATGTGAAGGAGAGAAGTGGTGAATAGACTGAGCAAAGTAGAGGCTAGTTGGCAACTGGAAAGAACTGAAATTTGTTTTCAGGAGAGGGACACACAATTAGACCTGTGATTTAGAAAGCTCTCAATCTGGCATTTTTCATGGAGTATATAGGACTAAGAGAGAGATTGGACAGATCTTTTCAAATACAGGCAACAAATGGTCTGATTAAAGCAAATGCCATTTAAGAGAAAAAGAAGGGGATACACGTGGGAGAAAATGTGGCACATGATGAATAATCCTTGGAAGAGGGAACAATAAAGCAATAAGATGGAAATGTAGCTGATTTTATTTTCTGCAACTAGATGACTGTGGTAGATTGAATCATGTCTCCCACAAAGACATGTTCAAGTCCTAACCCCTGATCCTGTGGGTGTGATCTCAGCTGTAAATTTTTGAAGATTCCATTTTGAATAAGATTCTATTTGGGTAAGGCCAAATTGAATCAGGGTAGACCTTAATCCAATACATCTGAAGACCTCATAAGCAAAGGAAAATGGACTGGGAAGTAGAAGCCAGAAAAGAGAGTATTTGCCATGTGAGGGAGGCAGAGATGCATCTATAAGCCAAGGAAGCCCAAGGATAGATGGCAAGTCAGCACCAGAACACTCTAGACTTTTGGAGAAAGGATGGCTTGGAAATGCTTTGATGTTGAACTTCTACCCTCCAAAACTGGGGAACAATAAATTCTTCTTGTCTTAGCCAACAGGTTTGTGAAATCTGTCATAGCATCATTGGCAAACTAAGACAGACCACAAAAAGCTGAGACTCTTGAAGACAGTAACAGAAATCTTGAAAATAGAAATTGAGTCTAAAGAGATAGACAGAGATCCTGAAGTGAGCCATGAAGTCAGAGGAGAGAGTTTTTACCAAGTCAGTGGATTCTTTAAAACTGTTTATGGAGTAGAGAGATTGAAATTAGTAAGTTCTGAGAAAGGTCATCTGATTAGAAAACCAGAGGAATATTGGTAACCCTAATCAAACAGCCTGGGAGAGAACAGGGGTGGGAATTGTGAGGTATCACGGATGGAATTGTGTTCCCCAAATAGACATGTTCAAATCCTAACCCTGGGTCACGTGAATATGAATATACTTGTAAATGGGATCTTTGAAGATGTTATTAGTTAAGATGAGGCCAAATTGGATTGAGTTGGTCTTCATCCAATGGGAAGTCTCTAACAGCAAGAACTGAGGGTTCCAGAGATCAGAAGAATTTTTGCCTCACGACTTCAAAGTTAATTCTTACTGGAATTTCCAGCCTGCCAGCTTCCCATAAGGAATTTGAACTTAACACTTCAACATCATTTTTACTGGAATTTTCAGTCTATAGCCTGCCCCACAGAATTTGGACTTACCAGCTCCTTACAATAAATCTCTTAATATATATGCACATACATCCTATTGGTTCAGATTCTCTGGAGAATCCGAAAGATACAGAATGGATGAAGGTGGATGCAGGGAGGCTTGATTGCCTAGCACAGAAGAGTGTACAAACAAAGCCTTAAATATGGTAGAAAATATAATAATAGCTAACTTTGTTGACTATTTGATCATTTAATTTTACAACCTCCTGTGAAGTGGATGCTATCGTAATCTTCATTAAACAGATGGGGAACATGAGACACAGATAGGCGAAGTATCTTGCCTTATGTTACAAAACTAGTAAGTGAAAGAACTAGATGTGACCCCAGGCATCTCACTCTGGCAATACACATAGTTAATTGGTATTCTGTTGTTTATCTGTATAAATTGAGTTTGGCGTATGGTGGTAAAAATAAATTCATTTAAGGTGGTGGGAAAAGCAGGAGCAATTTCAGAAAGGTAAGACTAAGCAAGGTGTGTGTTTTTGTGTGAGGGTGTAAGGGGGTAAAGATCTGTGTACACTGAGATCAGCACAAATGAACCAGGGGGCTTCTGTTGAATATTCATCATAAGAGATAAGACAGGAGCAAGTTGAATGCAATAAGTAAAGTTAATAAGTCCAAATAAATTTCTTAAGTGAAAGAGTCATATATATTATACTCCATTAGGACTCCATTCAACAAGTATTTATTAAACAACTACTACATGCCAGGCAATATGTTAGACCTGAGGGATAGGATGGGAAAGGATACCTATATGGCCCTAGAACTAGTGGTTTTTCCAGCTAGTTACACTTAAAGGGATCACCAGCAAATTGATCAAGAATGGAATTAGCTATTTGATATCAGAGGTCATAGATGATAATAAGACTATCCTCATCATAAAAGGGAAATACAATTCAAGGAAAATCATTATACCTCTGATATCCCAGTTTGTCTATCAATGAAATAGAGATCAAATTACAACAGACTATTATATCCTTGGATAGAAGGCACACTGGAGATGCAAAGCAATATTAATACATGAAGATAGTATATAATAGTATTTAATAATAAGAAACCTTCCTTTATTTTCATTAGGGGAATATTAATTATTGGATTTGACCCAGGCAAACTTGTTATTTTAAATACATCAGATGATCTTTACAGGCTTTTATCATTTTCTCTAGAAGTAATAAAGTTATAATTTATAAAATCAGAAGTTAATTAAATGCAAAAATCTTACAGTAAAATGATGTTGCAATTGAGATTTAATGGGAACATAATTCAAGACATTGTTATGACTCCCACAGTAACCATACCTGGCCACATTTCATCCTCTCTGCATCACCTTTTACTCAGTTTCAACAATAGATGCTAGTACTTGGACTGCATTGTTCTCTGACCAAAAGCATTAGAATATTTCTGCTTTTTGAAATCTCAAAAATTTTTATTCCATTTTAAAGGTAAGTAGAAACTATTTTCCTATTGCTTGCCCAATTAGCATCTTTGCAAAACTGAACAGAAGGAGCCAGCATAAGTCCACAGAGAACCTTCTTCTAAACTCATCAATTTTGTTTACTATTGTAAATCAGAGACCAAGAATATTTTGATGTTGGCAGAACACTCCCCAGGGTAAAACATTTTTGTCATTTACTTAAATAAGGATATAAAAAGGTATATAATATTTTCAGATGGCACAAAACTTGAAGGGATAACTGATATGAGAGGTGACACAATCAAGTTTAAAATTTATTTTGGCAAATACTAACAAACTAGTCTAAACCCAAACAACCTATAACACAGCAGTTGGGTTTTTTTGTTTTTTTTAATCAATTGTGTAAGTGTAGATTGGTAGGGAGGCATTCTTGGCAAGAATTCAAGGGAAAGTGTCTGATAGTTTTGGTTAAACATAATTTTTTATACATGCTTTGAATAATGTTTATAAAGATGTGGGAAAAAACGTAAGGAAACTTTAAGTTACATGAATCAAAGTATAGGCTCCAGATCATAGGACAAGATCATTGCCTGTGGATCTGGTAATTGATTCAATTCTGAGGAGCATATTTTAAGTAACACTGATAAGCAAGATCTCATCCAAAGTTACAGAGGGAAGAATTACAGAAATGGATGTGAATTATTTTAAATCATTTATAATGTCTACTCTACTATTCGTATTCTATGATTTCATGCAAAGTTTGAACTATTTTAGAGCATGTTTACATCAGACAAATTCCAACAAATACAGCACATTAATCTTTGATTATACCCAGTAAGTACTTCTGAGTTGAAATTATTATCTTAATAAGGTCAAATGATAAAAAATATCAGTTCTTATCATATTAACCCAGGAGGAGACATGTAATCATTCAGGCTTAACATATAATATGATTTGTCTTCCAGAATCTTACTTTTCATCTAATTTTTTTAACAAGAACAAACCCTATTTTTACATTAAAATTTACACAAAGAGATATATTAGAGCTTAAAAATGCATATTCTTTCTGCATTCTTATAGGAAGAAATATCTATTAGATAACAAAATCTTTTAAAAATTTTATAAGCTAATCAGGATTTAGACTACATATACTCAGAAAAATCTCAATTCCAAAATTCAGACCAGTGCTTCTCAAATTTTAATGTATATAAAATGTGCCTGTCGGGAAGTGGGTGTGGCTCAGTGGATAGAGCCCCCGTTTACCATATGGGAGGCCCGGGTTCGCATCCCGAGGCCTCCTTGGGAGGACACGCCGGCCTGAGCGGTATGGTGGGCTGATGCAGCAACCTCACGGCAGGAAGCGGGTGTGGCGCAATGGATAGAGCACCCGTTTACCATATGAGAGGCCCCGGGGTTCGCTTCCTGGCGCCTCCTTGTGAGGGCAGGCCGGCTAGCGCGGCGCCTTGGGCTGATGTGGCAAGACCTCACAGCAAGGGGGAGATAAGCAGACACAGAGAAGACACGCAGCGAATGGACACAGCAGCACAAGCAGCAAGGGTGGGGATAAATAAAATAAAATAAATAAATCTTTAAAAAAAAAAATGTGCCTGTGGATGTAGGGTGGGGCTGAGTTATGAATTTCTAGCAAGTTCCCTGGTGATACTGATGCTTCTGGCCCATGGACCCTCATTAAACAGAAAAGATTTAAAGAACTCTGCTTCACTGATGTTTTCAATTATGTAAAAACAATTCTAACTAAATATACCACATAAAATAAAATACATTTTCAAAAAAGAACACCTATGCAATTTTCTCTTCCTTTCAAGTCCTTAGCACTTCCTGATATTACTGCTCTGATTAATGTCACTTTTATTCCTTTAACACATTAAGCTTTTCTTCTTCCCACCTCCCCCACCTCAAACCATGAGGTTCTATCGCTGCACAAACGTTCACAGGCTTACGTATCTCTCATTTAGGTCACTGCCAACACAGCCTCACTCAATTCTTGGCTATCTTCCTATTGGTTTTATTCTAGCTTTTTAATTACAGAACTTTGAGGTCTTTATACTTCTGTAATTTCCCTTTACTAAAGCATTAACAATTTGAGGAGACATGAATTACTCAAAAGACTTTATTCCAACCTACCTGAAAATGCTAGCCTATAAAAGAACTGCTTGCCATGCACACCTTCCACCTGCCTCACCCTAACAGCGCCAGGAAGGAAATTGGGGAAGCAAGAATCAGTCAGCTTCACGATATCCCTCCACTCCACTCTTCCCCGCAAACTTGTCAGCAGGGAGTGATAAAAAATGATTTCCCTCCGTGGCCAAAAACTTCACTAAAAATTCACCTTTTACATTCATCTGCCTTTGGGAAATAAAAACTCAAGGTCCAATTCCATACATCCTTCTACTTATTAGGTATTTCATACAGGCCAGCAATTCTTACCTTGCAATGTCAAGTTAATTTGGGGAACTTTAAAAAGTACCCATTCCTGTGCCCAACTCGTTCCCCCTCAGAGTCCCATTCAACAGCCCGAGGCGGGGCCTGGGCACTGCTATGTTCAAAAATCTGTGTAGGTGTTTCTATTCTGCTGACTTATTCCACTTTCCTCTGAAACGCCCCAACTTTTATTTCTGTAACGTCTTTTTACCCATGTTATAACATTTCTTCTATGCTAGACTGTCTTAAGCATGGCAGTGTGGACATTTTGGACTGGATAATTCTTTGTGGGGGTTGTGCTGTACAATGTAAGATGTTTAGCAGCATCCACAGCCTCTACCCACTATATGCCAGTAGCACTCCCCCAGTTTTTACATCAAAATTATCTGCAGACATTGCCAAATGTCCCGAGGAGCAAAATCACCCCTGGCTGAGAACCACTGCCTACGTCATTGTCATCAGTACATTTCCACTGCCACCACCACCACCACATCAACTAACGCTTACCATATACCAGGCACTCGGCTAACTGCTGCACACATATTTTCTATCTCATTTGATACTCAAAACATCATTATGAGGTAAATACATACTTTACTGACAAAGAAATTGAAGCTCAGAGATGCAGAAGAGATGGTATTGACAAAGGCTGTTTTCCTTCTGTTGACCAAGCTGCCAGCCTTACTCCCTGCCCTCTCCCTTCCCTGTCCCGGCTACCTTGAAACCAATCTTGAAGCTGCGGGATTGCAGAGAAAAACACCTCAGACTGCAGGGGAAAAAAAGACAACCTCAGACCCTAACTACATATTCTAAATATCTGTCTCACCCTCGCCTCCCCTTCCCCTTTTTCTCTTACCTCAGCTGACCAGGCACCTGGGAAGTCCTAAATGGCTAGCTCCTTACCTCCCGCCTCCTCTCTCCCAGCACTTACAGACTACAGGCGGCCTAATTACTGCAAAGGAAGGCATTTTGAGCAAGGGGTCCTAATCACAAACTCAGTAAATCCCTCATCCACCCCAGTGATCAACCCCCCTTTACTATCTTCCAGTGTTTTTTCTCCAACCCATTCCCAGTCCTTAAAAAGCTTGGCTTGTTTCCAGGGAGTTGAGTTCAGTTCTCTCTCGCTGCTATAGCAGCCCCCTGAATAAAGCCATCCTTGTCTAACATTGTCCAGTACAGTTATTTCCTTGACAGGTTAAAACTTGCCAGCGGTTTCAGACAAGAAAACTAGTGGATCCAGAACACAAACCCTCCTTTTTCTGTCTCTAGCTCTAAAGGCTGTGCTGTTAACCCCTACGATGTACTTTACTTTTTAAACGTTTCCGTTTTCAATCTCTTTTTCAGGCTGTAAACCTCCTGAAAGCTTATCTCTTAATGGCATATCCTCAGATCCTGGCTCATGGTAGGTACTGTATTAATAGTTATCAAACTGAATTATATGTAATGACAAGTTTATTTCTTTAGCTCCATTCCCAATTTTCTGATTTTTTCCCCAAAAATATCCCTTTCTTTTTCTCACTCAGGTACAGAGTCATCATTTAAACTCCCTCTTCTTGACCCTCTGCCTGCTTCCTCCTCTCACACCTCCCCTACTTCCCATCCTTCCAATCTTCCCCCAGTGTTCAGTCTGTCTTGGTTAGAATTGCAACATTTTTCCTGGTCATCTCAGACCTGGACCTTTCCAATAGCCTTTTATCAGTTTCTCCCTTTTAATATATACTGCATTCTGAGTAAAGATAAATCTTTTTAAAACGTGGCCTTTTAAACTCGTTAAATAGGCTATACAAATTATTCTGTCATGGTCTTTAAGGATAGAAGAGAAAATTTAAGCCTGGCAGTTTGAAAGTCCATTTTAATCTTGCCCCATCTGTTTTTCCAACTTTATCTTCCATAGGAAATATAGGATTACAGTGCTTCTCAAAAGCTGTTCACTGGTCTGTACAATTAAATCTTGCATTTAAGCCTGACATGCAAAGTAGAATTGGATTGCCTGGGGATGGACGGTGGGGGAGGGGTGGGGGAGATGAGGGGAAAGAGGGTGTTAGACTGGAGAACCATACCATAAACACTGCACAGACAGTCCTTGCCTGGGCTCCCGGGTCTCCTGGGGTTCAATAGAGCCCAAAGAAGACCAGTGACCATTCTCCCACTCCCACCCAGTGAATAATTCAACCCTGGCCTGCTGCTGAGCACCTGACACATGTCTGTACTTGCCCCATTGCTCCTCTCAGGTTAAGTGTCATCTCATTCCCCCTTCACCTCTCTTATTTAAACCTACCATCATTTAGGCTCCTCTAACTTCACGAATTCATTTATGCCCCTCTCTACCCAACAAAATCTCTCTTTCCTTCTTTCCTTTGCATTAGTGCCCTCATTGTGTGAATCTCACATGGGGGCTTAACACATTTTACTTTATATAAGATACACAGATAATTTCTTAATCAATATATGAGGATTTTAACTGACCTCTAGTTAACCAACTCCCTGAATTAATCAAGACTCTCTGTTACCTTTGTAAAACCTACTGACTGTTTTCCAAGGCTTAGAGAATGTAGCAGGCAGGTAGGATTCTCTCTGATTTGCCCAGCCACTTTTGTTTTCACAAGTTGAGTTGTCTGCCTACCAAGATATTCCCAACATTGTTTATGTCAGTTAATTTTGTTTATGTATGTAAATTAATTATTTCTTATAATGATGAAAATGAATGTGAAAAGAAAGAATTTTCTTTCTATGAAAACGAAGTTAAATACTCTGGAAAAATTCAAAGAAGGCAAGTTACTGTAAATTAGGTGTGGAGGTACAATAATAAAAAACTAAAAAAATTATAAAAACTAAGAAGTATTCTTTTCTCACAGTGATGAGCAATTATCTTTAAAGTTTAACTCCACTTTAAAGAAATGAAGCCCAGAAATTTGTTGCCCATGTATTATAGCTGTGAAAGAGTAAGAGGAATTCCTATCACCGGACCAGTTCTCAAAAGAATGTCATTGGTCCCTGCATCAAAATATTGGCACAAAAATGTGTATTTATATGTTTAGGGATATAAAATGTTCAGGGTATTCATGCAGCTTTTTATTATTATTCTATGCTTTAATGAACTTTTTAAAATCAAGTCATATCATAAAAGAGATTTTCTGTTATGTCTTTAAATTAATAATTCCAGAAAGCAATTATTACCTTGTGTAATTACATATTATTTAAAATAAGTTTTTTTACTTTTCTTTTAGAAAAGCTGTTGTATCTTGAAATGCCTTGCCCAGGGTATTTATAGTGGCATGTTTTCATTCTTCAAGGGTGGATTCACTTCTTTGGAATCAGTTAAATGTCAATTGAAGCTATTTCTGTTAATAAAATAGTGATCATGCTGGGAAATATGAGCTTCGGGGAAAAATGAGGTATAACTAGAAAGGATAGTAACCTCTTTGTCTTTTAAATTGGCTCCAAAGACAAACCAAGAGGTAAATTCCCAAAATGTAATTAGGATTTTAAAAAACAAAGTAGTGGTAGGGGAGTAAAATATCCTATAATTAAAGCACATATAATATACTTTTATTATGTGTTATTATAGCTGAGTTCTCAGCTATAACTCTTGAAAAAATTATTTTTACTACTGAATTTTTATTTTTTTAAATATTATATGAAACATTATTTGCATCATATTACTCAGTAATTTTCCACTATTATAAGATGTCAGTTGAAATTATATTTCTGGCCTTTTGCAAAAAGATTCAAAGATATCAAATGTAAAATAATCTCCTAGAACTCCTCTAATGTTATTTATGATGAAGGGCTTCAAATGAAATTCAGTCCCAGAATTTTTAAAAACTTGGGTAGAAGTTGAAAAAAATGTCATCTAAAAGTTTTCTTGAAAACTCCTTGAAATCCCTTTGGGACAGATTGTTCTTGTGTTCTGGGAAAACCATCAAACAGACTTTCTATTATGTGAATTTCAAGCAGCCATCCCTTTCTGAAATGGATGTGACTAGGAAATTCTAGCTCCAAGAAACTCAACTGCTGTGTCAAATAATAAAGAAGTTATTTTATGGTGTATCTAGGGTTGTAGCTCTAGATAATGACTAGACTCCTATGGAGAAAGGTTCCTAAGTATGGAGGAAGCATGTTCTATGCCTGAAGACTGCTACTAGCCCTTGTAGAAGTATGTTTTCCTTGTTGGTCTGTACAACTGCTAATAGAGGATTAGTTGCTGAAGAACAGCTGCTGTTTGCATGGACCCTTTAATGGGCTCTGTGTCATGGGTAACACTGCTTTCAAACCCAGGTGATAATGTTTAGTCTTGGATTGGAAGGTGCATATAAGTGAATGGTATTCTCTTTCTTTGTCCAGAACCCATAACCCATAATCCAGAACCACAATGGTATCTCAGGGGTTGGCAGCTTTGAAAGAACTGAACTCAGCATGACCACTGGTATTCTGAAGTCAGCAGTGGTAGGACAGGCAGTGACTACCTGATGAGAATAAACCAGTGTAAATAGACTTAATCATGAAGACATGTCAACATTCTAGGACTCTGAAATAACTGGTCTCTAGGTGGTTAAATTCTTGGTGGGAAGGGAGTAGATCAAAGTATCATAATTTGGGTTTTAATAAAAGTGAAATTTTTAATTTGATACATATAATCAAGTGAAGCCTAACATTGAAGCATGCTTTACCATTTCTTCTGATTTCATTTTTTTCACCTGCTGAAGGAAAGGCATAACATTATTACCTCCTCTTCTTAAATTCGAGGCTTCCTCCTAAGGATGTAACAGTGTGCCTTAAGCTTGTATAAATTACATAAGAATGGAAAAGCTGCCTCTGAAGTAAGATATTCTGATTCCAAAAATAGCACAGCAATGGGGAACTTGGCAAACAAAATATCAATGAATGAGGTAAAAGTAATGAACTGCTTTTGGAGGCTAGTTGTCCAGGATGTGAAACCTGCCTGTGTCCCTCACTTAAAAGCTAACACTGGAAGAGCTATGCATCCATTTTGGGTTTTACTTTTCTCTTCTTTTAACAAAAGTGCATACTAGAAAGTTTTGCACACTGTGAAGTCTGGCCATAGTTAATGCCTAGCTAATCCCAAGTGTGATTGAGGCCACAGATCAATTTTTCACTGATGGTATTATGTTGCCCACAGGGACAGTAATTGTCAAGTATATTGGCAATAGTCAAGACCTTGGTTGGATCCTTGTTTAATGTATAATTTACTTTATTGAGCTGTCAAAGCTTTATTCTTAAATTAAGTAGTTGGACAAAGTCAAGATATTTTCAAAGTGGGTTTGTTTTAAGCTCTAGTGTATACTATAAGAGCTAGCTATAGTGAAATGGTTGAGAAGATGGACTGTGGAACCTTGGGCAAGTTACTTAAACTATTTACTCCTTAGTGTCCTCAATTGAAAAATTGTAATGATAATTATATTACCATCCTCATAAGATTGTTAAAATGGATTAAATAAGTGCGTAGAAAAATGCTAGGAACATACTGGAGCTCAATAAATGTTATCATCCCTAGAATACTTTTGATGAAGAGTTTTAATTGAAGTAGGATCATGGACCAAGAGCCCCAATCTTTTATCCTCCATTTCACAATTCTTAGCAACCAGTGGAAACCTCCATAAAACTTTGGGATTCTATAAACACAGTTTAAAAGTCATTTGAATAGTTGATTCTAAATGTGCCATCCAGCTCAAAAGTGTTATGACCTGTGAAACATTTGAAAGTGGTGGGACCCTAATAAATTAATATGGATCTCCAATGCTTCCTTTGTCCAATTACTGATCTCTAAATTGGTTTTAAGATGGAAATATTGCTTCCCCATTATCATTATTTTGTAAAAAGTGCCCCGCAGTCTCCATTCCCCCATTCCAAGGTAATTAACCTGTTTTTCTTTTACCATTTATATCTCATCCACTTCTAAAACACATTTAATGTAGTTTACTATAAATTTTTATACCATGACCTGTATTGTGAAATGAAAGTTTCACTGTATAATAGCGTGAGTATATAATATATTCTGATTATTTTCCATTCCATTCCATTCAGGGAAAAGAAAAAACTTGCAATGGATATAACCCACTAATTTTATTTCATCACTCACTAACATGTCACAGACCAATGTTCGAAAACCATTAACGTATATGGATTGGAGGCTTAAATTATATCCTGTTATGGTGGTCTTGATGAGAAAATTCCTGGTGTATTCCACATGACATTGTGTGGGTAGTTAGTAAAGAAGTCATCTCTTACAGATAACCCCACCCGCTCTTTCACCAGCTGAGAAAGAATAACCTAAAGTTCGTAATGTAGATGATTTTGCTTTATATTGACCTCTATATATTTTTCTTTTTTTTTTTTAAGATTTATTTTATCTACCTATTTCTCCCCACCCCCTTATTGTTTACACTTGCTGTGTGCTGTGTCTTTAGGAGGCACTGGGAACTGATCCTGGGGCCTCCGATGTGGGAGGGAGGCATCTAATCACTTGAGCCACCTCCGTTCCCTGCTTTGTTGTGTCTCTCATTTTTT
>JAQZBX010084659.1:0-13238 GCA_029593785.1 Cabassous unicinctus | reverse complement strand
CTGAGCCACACCCGCTTCCCGATGTAATATATATTACAAAAGATTTTTCAGTATTTGTCAGTTGCTTTTTTAATTTATTCTGTTTTTTTGTTTTCGTTGTTTAATTCTCAATCCTCTCCTTCATGGCAACTGTCTTTGATGTCATATTCTGGCAAAATCTTTTGCACTCTCAACATCACAAATATTTTCTTCTAGTATTTGTAAGGTTTAATTTTCCACGCTTAAATCCTTAAGACTTCATCTTGTCACATGGTAAAATATGGATTCTAACCCACTTTTCCTCTCCAAGTTACAAGTAGGTCAAAATGGTGAAGTCATAAAGATGAGTGATTGGCTGCTTTAGATATCAACTCTTTTCAAATTAACATACAATTTCAATCAAAATCTTAATGGGATATTTTTGGATTTTACCCAAAGATTCAAAAGTCCAACTAGGAGAATAAACATATAAGAACAGCCAAGAAAATTTTAGAAGAAAAAATGCTTAAAGAGAAGGGACTTCAGTTATCAGATATTAAAATACATTATAAAGCTATAGTAATGAAAATAGCAAGTTACAAATCGATGAAACAATAGAAATTTCTGAAACAGACCCAAACATATAAAACGATTTTGTACAGTACATAGTTAGAGTGAAATATTTCAAATCGGTAGGGAAAGGAAGGATTGCTTGATGATTTTTGACGATGCAAGTGATGAGTTATATTAATACATTTTGTAATATTGAGGCATCCTTAAAATTCTAAAGCAAATCTTGCTTGGATAGGATGTACTATTCTGATGCAGGTTACAACATGGATGAATCTTGAAGACACCCTGTTGAGTGAAATAAGCCAGACACAAAATTACTTAATGTGTTTGTTTTCTTGAACCCACATGGCACATGGTAAGCATTTTCACATGGACACAGCTTCTGCAACTTTAATGGATTTCAGCGAAACGCCGGAGGACGTGCAGACGAGAGCTCTCCGACTGAGGGACGCAGGCCACACAGGCACGATTGAGTTTGGGGCCACACGAATGCAAAAGCTGCTTCGAGTCTCTCAGGGCCCTTCCATTCCCAGCAGCTAAAAGGAAACAGAGGCAGCCTGGGGTGCTGGAAACATCCCTAGTCTGGAGACGGGGGCTAGGGGGCCACTTTGAGGTGGCTCAGTGTCCTTGTCTCGCAAAACAAGGGATGGAGGGTGGGTGGGAAGACTAGACCAAGGGTTCTCAAACTGTGCCCCACCGGGTACTTAGGGGTCACAGAGGTGCTTCTGGGGAGGTGAGAGGGCGTCAGGGATGCAGGAGGTCAGGCCTCTTGTTCCCATAGACCCTCAGCCCAAGATATTCTGCTCTGATTCCTTTATAGAGTGGGGCCCTGCAAGATGCCTTCTCTCTAAAGAGAAGCTTATCCTGCTTTTAAAAAGGAAAAACAACAAAACAAAACAAAAAACAGTTTAATAAGCACAGGACCAGATGACCTGCAAAGTTTCTTGGGGATCCTGTGATTTGAATCCCTGAGTCAGCGAGACATGAGCGAAATGGTCCCTGAGACTCAAACTCCGGGTGAAGGAGACTCTAAGGCCTATAGTTTCAGACTCACAAAGGATTCACTTGGAGAAACTGCTTTTGACGGCCTGAAGGGGAAGACATTTCTCCAAAGAAGCTCGGACTTATTTGAATGACATCCTTTTAGGTAATGCAGAGTGGAGGGTGATCTTTAAAAAACATGTTCCCATCTAAATTTGCAAACCTGTTTGTACAAACGAGTCAAAGGCAATTTTCTTCCTGGAATTACCTCCCCCGCCCATCCCCCAAAAAAGAATCTTGCATTATACTTCTGACCACTCACTCCCACCCAGGCTTTCGTAATTCAAATTCAGACTCCTCTCTTAAAATTATGGGACTCTTGACCAAGGAGATGAGGAGAAAGCAAGAACCAGGTTGGGGGGACTCACTGGGTTGCAAAACTTGCCCTGTGTTGTTACTCAGCTGGATATCCCAGAAGGTTGCGTTGTGGGGTAAATGTGTGTTTAACTTAGTAAGAAACTGCCAGACTGGTTTGCAAAGGGGTTGTACCATTTTTTTTTTCTTTAGGAGGTACCGGGGATTGAGCCCAGGACCTCCTCGTACGTGCCAAGCAGGCGCCCAGCCACTGAGCTACACCCACTCCCCTGGCTGTACCATTTTAACATTCCTTCCTGCAGTGTATGAGCGTTACAATTTTTCCACATCTGCTGGAGAGGTTTTTGAACAGAGGGGAGATATGATGAGATTTGCTTTTTGAAGAAGGTTCCTCTACTGGCAGGCTGGTGGGGGGTTGAGCTGGCAGGGAGAGGAGGTGAGGCAGAGGCTGGAAGGAGAAACCAAGGGTCTGGTCTAAAGCCGTGGTCCTGGGTGGACGTGAGGAGGAGTTTATAATCCAGAAATGCCGCTGACTGAGGCACACGAGTCCAGGGAGCTAACCTTTGGTCGCACAATTCCTAAGTGGCAGAAAGTAAGAAGATGGAGATGGTGTAAAAGCAAACCTTCTATCTGGACCAAGATGATGTTGATTCAGCAGTCACACCCTCTAGGATTGTTTCCTTGTACTTTGAGAAAAGTGGTTCTCAACCCTGGCTGCCCATTTGCATTGCCTGGAAAACTTTAAAATACGCTGCTGGCTGGGTACCCGGTGTAATCAATCTAAGGTGTAATCTGGCCAAGGAGAGTTTTAAAGCTCCTAGATGACTCCCAGATGTTCATCTGGGTGGGAAACCTCTGCTCTAAAGCAAGTTCTCAAACTCGGTCACATACAGGAAACAAATGGGTAGCACCTATGCCCTATGTCCCACCCAGAGGTTTTGATAAAGGATAAGGCTGGACTAGCAGAATGTTGTAAATCTCCCCAGGGGATTATAAGGTGCAGCCAAGTCTGCTTGCTCTAAAGCACACTTTAGAAAGTAAAGGCAACTTGTTTGGACCTGAGAGTCAATGCCAAGCAGGTACTTCCAACGCTAGCATTTCCCAAGAGCTTTCTCCATTCTCTTGCCATTTCAGGAGTAGATCAAGAAATCTGTTGGGTTTTTTTTTGTTTGTTTCTTTCTTTCAAATGCACAGATTATTTTTCCAAAGCATTTTATAGTATGTTGTTAAAAAAATAAAACCAGATTCCAGTGCACATGTTCTATAAATCCATCTGGCTTACATAAAATATTTACAAATATGGATTTAGAAGGAATCTAAAGATATTTGTGGATAAGGAACCATCATATTAGTTGTATGCTGCCTACTCTGTGGTCTCCGTCGCATATGTTTGCATAAACGCTGACCAGATACAGATAATGAACCGTGTACCTGGAGGTAAAACAGTTTATTTTTGCCAGGACCCCAGATTGTACTGGAAGGCTCATTTATGCATACTTTTCTTGCCCAAATATTTTCAGATAGTAAATTAAACAAAATGGTGACTTGTTCCTTTCTTCCTCCAGGTGTTTGGCATTTGTGCATTCCTTCCCATGAAACCCAAGGATCTTTTAACTCTTAAAGCAGTAACTTGAGGAGGAGGCCAGGACCGTGCTTTATTTTTAAAGTAAAGTTGGACTGTTTTACAAAGTGCCCTGGATTATTAAGTTCTCTGGACACTGTCTGAATTCTTTGCACTTAATGCTTTAATTCTTTGGTTTGAATCAGAGTGGGGGTGGAGGTGGGGGATAGCAGGTGGAGGGGGTGGCGGGGTGAGGTGGGGGTGTGACCCAGCACCAGGACAGGTGCCAGAGGAGCACTGCCCCTGTCCCCATTGAGGGAATTAAGACAGAGCTGGCTGAGAAGTTTTGAAGCCTAAGCCCGTGTGTTCACTGAGGCAGTCAGGGGTATCTGAGATTGTTGTGAGTGCTAAGACCATGCCACCGAGACATGAGCAACCCAGGGTGCTCAGCTGCCATCCACCCCACCATGCCACCACCACCCCCAACTCCCCACCAGCAAGAAAGAGCCCGAGTTCCTTGCTGGTTGGAGCTCGGGGTTCAGTCTCTCAGTAGCTGCCCCAGGATTGGCTCAGCTTCTTGGCGGATGAATATGGGAAAAGGAGCTGGCCCCCTGCCAGATCAGAACTGGCGAGTCGAGCCTCAAGAGGGGTCAGGAGAGGGGTGGGGGCGTAAGGGAGGGTGTGACTGTGGGGATCCAGGTGGGAGAGGGGGTACCCTCAGGGTTCAACCAGGACCATAGGTTTAGAAGCTGGATTTGGCACTGGGCAGGACAGCACAAGACAAGTCACAGATGTAGGGAAATCAAGGCAGAGGCCAGGTGAGTCCTGTCCCCTCCCCAGCAGACATCCATTCATCCACTGGGAACAGTTGAGTATGAGGCTCTGTCCTGGGCCTGCAGAAGAAATGGGAGATCTTGGTGCTACCCCTCCTGCTTGCTTCCTGGCAGGCAGGAAGAGGTTGCTTCACCTGCAACCTCTGCCCAGACCTTGGGTTGTTCCCAAGGGAGTCTTGTCCCATCAGAGAGCCAGAACTTTAATCAGGCACCCGCCTCCTCCTGCTGGGAGTTGGATAAAAGATCACAATCATATAGTGGAGTGCTGGATAGTAAAAGCCTTGGACTTGGAGACAGGGGGTCCTGGGTTGAAGCCCCAGTTCTACCATCATGATCTCAGTGAGGGATGCAACCAGGAAATAAGGAAGTCGCAAGGAGATGAGGCTCTGAAAGTGCAGACCCTAGTTCTGCCGCTTATTACTGTGCAGCTTCATCTGTGAGAGGTGTAAACTCTCTGACCCTCAGTATCTTCCTTTGAAAAATGAGGTTAGCACCTATCTGGTTTCTGACAAGGATTAAATAGGCTGATGCCCGCCCAGAACCTGATTCAATTTCTTCACACAATGAGTACCTGATTGATGGGAGCTGTTGGACTGCAGTCTAGAAAAACAGGTTGCAGAATGAGCAGAGTTCATCTTTGTGTTCCTTCCCTCTTGGATCCGGAGGGAGCACTTAACTCAGATGGGTCAGCAGAGTCCGTGCAGTGACATCAGAAGAGAAGGAGCAGCTCATCCACCTTTGCTCTCTCCCAGCCTCAGTGAATCCTTGAACAGGGTGCCTTTTGGAGAAAACAAACAGGGTGTTTTGGGCAGTTTTTGGGTTTTTCTAAATTATAAATGGGATTTTGTACATTCTCTTTCTGAAACCTAGCATCAACCCCTCCCCCACCATTCCAAACCTGCTACTCCTGCCCTTCTAGCCACCCTCAATCGCCCTCCCCTGCCGTCTTCCATGGGTCTTAAAATCCCCCTCCTGGGCTAGCGTTAGGGGCCCTTAGCTGCCTCACCTCCACCCACCTCTCCCAGTCCCATCTTCTGCTGGTGCCCAGTACCTCAATCTTTACTGAGCATGCTCCAACCCTCACCCTGTGTTCATGCATGCTAATCTTGGACCGGCAGGCCCTGCCCTCCCAGCCCAGTGAGTCCAGGGAGGCTCAGCTGAAATGTCACAGCCTCTGGGAAGTCTGGGCAGACTTCAACCTGCCCTTCTGTGTCCTCCATCACGTGTGGCACTGGATGATGCTGATTATGATATGGCTGCCTCCCTGTCATTCTGTAAACTCATCAAGGACCAGGATCATATCCTATTATTAACAAAAGCAATAATAAAGGAATGAGGGTCAGCAGATTGCACGCTGACTCCACAGCAGGCATTGGGCTAGGCAAGTTTTTGTTTTGTTTTTTTTTAGCTGCAATATGCTTTCGTAATTCTATAATTATAAATTACATATAACTTGTAAGTATAACAAAAACTAAATTTGAAAAGTGTTTATTCAAGAATTATATAATTCCAAATATTTTCTAAAATACAGTTTCCTAGATTGCTACAAAAGAAAGCAAATTCAATAAGAAACTTAAATCATTAAATATGTTTCACTAATACATACATGCACAATGCCAAGCAGTTAATATTTAGCCCTGGAATGCGTACCATGTTTTTTGTTTTTCCTTGTTAAAGGCTCAGTCCAGCACTTTGTATAGGCTATGTACAACAGGCATTCGTTCTCCGATTCATTCCTCAGTGGCAGGCCAGGAAGTTGGGGAAGGCGGGGCCACCTGCTTCAGGACACCCCAAATCACCCAATCCAAATCAAAACAGGCCCTGCGATATACACTTGCAGCTTCAAAAGAAGCATCCCCACCTCACTTTCCTGAAACCAGGTTGCCTCTCCTGAGCTTTTCCTGATCAGAAATTCTGGAACCGCCAAAGAGACCTGTGAGATGGGGGTCCCGTTATCATCCAGTTTTACAGATGAGGAGACTGAGTCAGGTCTGGAACCCAACATGCCAGCCGTCAAAAGCCCACCTTGGAATTGCTGTGCCACCTCCCATGTGCCCAGCTCTCAACCTGGCACCCGGCTCAGAACGCGGGGCGGGGGTGGGAGGCGGCTGATGAAGTTTGCTGAACGGAGGGTTGGAGTTGGGGTACTTGAATCACCTCTACAGTTGACACACTTGAATATATGTCAGACCCCCACCCCCGCCCCCCCAGCAGAGAAAATCCCCGAACTTGGAGTTTGCAAGCAACAAAGTCAGAGCAGATTTAGGCTGAGGGGGTGATTTCAGCCCAGGCTTCCTCCCCTCGCCCTCTTTCCACTTCATCTCGTGATTAAAAGAGAAGAGAAAAAAATACCATATACTCCCTCCCACACCACCTCCCCAATCTGCCCCTCTCCTGCCCAGAGCTCCAGGATCTGAAACAGAAAAGTTACTTTATTAGCTGTCACAGAAATTTTGCTGTGACCCCAAAGTAATTTCCCCAGAGAGAAGCAAATCTCCAGGAGCTGAGAATAGACGAGAATATTATTACTTACCCCGCTGGGTGAAACAGCCGGCTGTATCCGGTGCTCTAGCGAGCTGCTCTGGCCCGGCGCCCTGCCCCCTCCCTCAGACGGCAGAGGCTCCTGGAAAACGCTGGGGTCTGGCCAGCAGCCGGGAGGCCCAGGGTCAGTGCTGGGGTGCCCCAGGCAAGGTCACCCCGTGTACCCCAGAATGGGCAGGCTATCTTCCCAAAGGGTACTCGCTTGCCTTTCAGAAAGGGGCCTGAGCTTTGAAATAAGACTTGGGTTTGAATCCCACCTCTGTTAAGTTCCAACCGTGTGACCCTAAGAAAATTATTTATGTCACCCCGCCCCCACCCCAGGCCTCAGTTTCCTTGACTGTCAAGTGGAGGTGTAAGGAAGGCACCTGGACAGTTTATAGGTGAGGAAACCAAGCTCGGAGATGTGTGAGTCCCTGCTACAGCCACACGGCTGCCAAGTGGCAGAACCCTAGCATCCAGGCCAGGTACCTGTACCACTGCGCCGTTAACGGGGGGACTGTCCTGGTTGGACGTCTGTTCTGGAGAGGGAGTCTCAGGGCCAGTGAGTACCAGACTAGGAGAAGCAAGGGAGGCTATAGCCAGAAAGAGCACAGGCTCCGCAGTCTCATTAACCTGGACTGACCAGCTGTGTGACCTTGGGCAAGTTACTTAAACTCTCTGAACTTTGATTTACTCATCTTTAAACCTTTCCCCCAAAGGTGGATAGGAATCTATAAAACTCACCCTTTAAGAAAACAAAACAACTCTTCCCTTTCCTTCCCATATGTTCCTTCCCTGAGGATCGCAAGCCCCAGGGATGGAATTGTGCAACCAGTGCCATTCACGTCCTGGGGAAATTGGAACCTGTTTCTGGAATTCTTGGTTGCGAGTGGCAGAATTCCACTGGGTAGGGGCCCTAGTGAGGTCACCTGTGCGTGTTTCTTAATTGTTTTGCATAGAAGAAATTCCTCCCAGGGTATAATCGCTTATTTCCAGCTGGAGGAATGCTAAGACACGAGCTCTCAGAAGACAGGAAATGAATGTACAATCAAGATAATGCAGCACATTCTGGATTAATTGCCATACGTTCGGGCTTAAGGTCTCAAAGTGGCAATTCCACCCTTAAGTATTTAATGCTCTTGAAATTCAGCCTTGTGGCAAACTCATGCAGGCGGGTGTTTCTGGGTGGACCTGAGGGGAGGGAGTCCCTGGATGGTCAGCCTGGCCTCCCTGACTGAACGTATCTGCAGGAGCTGGTGGGGATCACATGTGAAAGCTGCTGACTCCAGAGCCTGCCTGGACAGGGAGTATGGGAAGGCAGTCCTGGAAGAGAAAGCATCATTGACAGGGGGGGCAGAACTGTAATACTTCTGTGCCTGGGGAGTGGCAAAGAGGGTGGCAGAAGTAAATCCAAGCCCTATGTGGGAAAGAGGAATGAGGGTCCCACTGTGAGCCCTCTGATGGGAGGCCGAGACCCTTGGATATTACCTGAAGGGCCATGGGGAGCCATGGAGGGTATAACAGTGAGGGTGGGACATAGTCAGAACCAAGTGCTCAGAAGGTCCCTCTGGGCATCAGTGTGGAAAATGGGCTGATAGGGAGGCTTTGCAGTGTCCAGGCAAGAGACCCTGTGGCTTCACTAGGAAGATGGGGAGTGGCTCAGTTTACCAGGGCTTCTGTGACAAATACCATAGCTTGGTTGGCTTAAACAACAGGAACTTCTTGTCTCACAGTTCTGGAGGCCAGAAGCCCAAGGTCAAGGTGTCGGTAGCATTAGGCTTTCTCTGAAGTCTGGAGGGCTCTGGTGGTGGCCTCTCTGCAATCCAGAATTTCATCTCTGCCCCTGTCACATGGCCGTCTGTCTCCTTCTTCCCTACTGTGTCCACACTCCCTCTGCTTCTAAGGACTCCAGTCGTATTGGATTAAGGTGCACCCTGATTCAGTGTGGCCTCAACTAGTAGGATCGTCAAAGATCTTATTTACAAGTGAGTTCATTCATAGGGCTGGGATTTAGACTTGAACGTGTTTTGCAGGGGGAACACGATTCAATCCCTAACAGAGAATTAGACTGGCAAGTGGAGGATGGATGCCCCATGGGCCGGGATTACCATGAGGCTCAGATGAAGCAGAGCAATTTTTCCTAGAGGAAAGGAGGGTGTTTTAGTCTGCTAGGCTGTCAAAATGCAATATACCAGCAATGGGATGGCTTTTACAATGGGGATTTATTAGCTTACAGTGCTAAGGCCATGAAAATGTCCTAATCAAAGTATCATCAGGTGACGCTTTCCTCCACGAAGACTGGCTGCCGACGATCCTGGACTCCTCTGTCACATGGCAAGGCATATGGCGGTGTCTACTGGGCTCTCCCTCCTCCTCCTGGCTTCCTCGTCATCAGCTTCCTGCTTCCGGGGTTTTCTCTCTGTCTGAATGTCATTCTCTTATAAAGGACTTCGGTAAGAGGATTAAGACCCACCTGGGGCCATGCCTTACTGAAATGACCTCATCCGAAAGTCCCGCCTACAATAGGTCTACACCCACAGGAATGGATTAGCTCTAAGAACATGATTTTCTGGGCTCCAGAAAATGGAACATCCATTTGGTTCTTGTCTCGAAGAGTTCCTGAGAAGTCACACATCAAACGAGGCAGAGACCCTGGAAGCTGCTGCCCCTGGTTCCCTGTGACTGCTGCAGGGATGGGGTGACCAGAGGTAGCATGGAGTTGGGGGTGGAGGAGGGTGGACAGACGGCCTTCAAGGGGCAGGGTGCTGAGGCCCAAGCACGTGAACTTGAACCGATCTCTCCCTTCTGAGAAACAGCGCATTCATGGTTTCTGTCCAGAAATGACTGAAGTTTGCGTTGGATTTTTATACCATGGTTCCGTGTAATTAGGCTTCATTGCTTTAAGTTTCTGGAGAAATAATGAGAAACGGTGTGGGCTTGTGGGGCTGTGTCTCTTCCCTGTATCTGGCCAGTTGGGGGTTTTAACAAGAAAAGTATTTTGAACATTTTTTTGACATTTTTGTTTTGTTGGTCCGGCATGGTTTTTCCTTAGGTCCGTTTCCCTTTGGTTTCAAAAGCAAAACAGCTGACACAGTGGTCCCTGAGGTTCGGGCAGGGGTTTGGGGTCATCCTTGGGTTACTGCAGCCTCACACCTGCCTGGGGCATCTTCTTGGCTGGAGGCAAGTCTGCTTGGGAAGCCAGAGGTCTCCCACTGCAGCTGGGCATCTTAGATTCCTATTACTCCTCGCCCCTCTGAGATCTGAACCAACCGAGAAGAGACGCGGGTTCTGGTGGATCAAAACACCTGCTTTGTTGCTGGAAAGTCAGGGCTGGTAGGAAGGGCTTGGACCCAGAGCCCAAGTAGGCTTCCTAATACTCCTTCCTCCCCAAGCCGGGGCTGTGGGATCCCCTGAGGGTAGCACACAGATGTCCACCCAGCCAACCATTGGCCGGTACAGGTCTACCCATGCCTCGCTGAGAGCCATGGTGGTTGAACTCTGCCCTGACCCCTGGCCACAGGCATCCTTCCTGCTTCTGTGGGAGCATCCAGTGAAGGGGTAGGAGATAGCAAATAACTTCTTCCCAGAATCTGTGGTCAGGGCCAAGGCAGATAAATGGGAAGAAGGAAAGAAGGGCTGTCCCAGCACAGCGTCCACACATGGTTGGCTCTCCATATTCATTGTTGGATAAGTAGATGAATAATTATGCCAGAGTGGGTTCGTGGGTGTGACTAAGGACTGAGGACATTGGTAGCATCCATTTTCATATAACCCATCACTTAGCTAGATCGTCATAATAATATGAAGGGGAAGAAGGAGAAAGGCAATACTGTGCAAGGTCATTGTACAATAAGGCTTCAGCATTTGACCGACCTTGCTGGAGCGTCAATATTGAAACAGTGAGCACAATGTTATTTGTGGTGTCCAGCTCTGGCTTTCCCGGACAGGAGCTGCACTAGGGTTGTTTGGACCCACTGATCACCAACACCTGCAGAGGTATCATAGGTGAACCCTGTCTGCCCATAATCCACCCAGCAAATGGCGTCCATCTCTTGTGAAAGGGCAGTGTCTTCATTTGCTAAAGGCTGTCAATGTAAAATAAACGGGTTGGCTTTTATCATGGGAATGTGTTAGGGTAAAATCTTACAGTTCTGAGGCCATGAAAATGTCCAAATCAAGGCATCATCAGAGATGCTGTCTCACCCAAAGGTTGGCTGCTGTCAGATCCTGGACTCCTGCCATGTGGTGAGGCAAGATGGCGGCTGGTCTCTGCCGTCTCCTTCAGGCTCACTTTCTCCCCGAGTTCACCTATGAGTGATCAAGCATATGGCTTCTCTCTCCTCTGGGCTGTTCTGCTGATTCCCAGCCTCTGGCCTCTCTTTCAGCCTCTTGGGGTTTCTCTGTCTTTCTGTGGCTACAGGTGATCCTGGAGTCCTGTCTCACATGGCAGGGTAAAATGGCAGCTCTCTTTCTCTCTCTGTCTCTGTATGTTTGTCCCACTTCTATAGTACTCCAGCAAGAGGGCCAAGACCCACCCTGGATCATGCCTCACTGAATCAATCCAATCAAAGGCCCCCCAGCTGAATTCAATCCAATCAAAGGGTCCTGTACCCACAGGAATGGATTCACTCCAAGAACACAATCTTTTGTGTTCAAACTGTCACAGGCACTCTTTTCCCTGGAGCTCCATTTCAGAAAGGGAGGCCAGAGGAGGTAGGTCTAGAGGCACCGGCTTAGTTGACCCAGGACTGCTATGACAAATACCACATACTGGTTGGCTTAAATAACAGGGATTTATTGGCTCATGGTTTTGGAGACTAAATATCCAAAGTCAAGGTGTCGGCAGGGTTGGCTTTCTCCTGGAGTCTGTAGCGTTCCAGCAATCCTCCATCACAAGGCATGCTCTCTCTTTGTGTCTTGCTCTCTGATTTCCATGGGCTTCTGGCTGCTACTTCCACATCCAATTTCCTTTGCTCACAAGGAATTCAGCCATAATGGGTGTTTGGCCGCACCTTAACTAATAATAGCATCTTTAACATGCTATTTTCAAATGGGTTCACACCCACAGGAGTCGGGGTTAGGACTGTTAGGACTTGAACTTGCCTTTTGTGGGGGATGAGATTCGATCCCCAGTATTCCCACAACTGGGAAGTAGATGACCAGTCTGGACTCAGACTCAGGATGCCCCACAGTTTCTGGGTGCTTCCTCTCTGTGCATATGGTTGCCCAGCAGGCAGGCTGGTCCAGGTGGGGTGACCTCCACTCTGAGCAGCTCACAGCTGTGGTTTACTTCCCATCCCATGCAGGGGTGGCCCAGGAGTTGGAGTGAGAGATAACAGAGATGTCAGAGGCCTTGGATAAGAACCAGGGCAGGGCCTCAGGTTTTAGTGCCTCTAGCTTTCTCCAGCTCTCTCTCCTTATTCATCCCATTTATAAAGGATTCCAGTAAGAGGATTAAGACTCACCCTGGGCCACACCTTAACTGAAGTAACCTCATCAAAAGGCTGTACTTACAATAGGTTTATACCCTCAGGAATGGATTAACTTAATTTTCTGGGGTCCATTCAGCCTCAAGCCATCACAGATATTATACAATATTTATCCTTTTCCATCTGGCTTAGTCAATTAACAGGTCACCTTCCTGGGTCATCTATGTCATTGCATGTATCACAACTTCATTCCTTTTTAAAGCTGAATAGTATTCCATTGTATGTATATACCACATTTTGTGTATCCATTCATCTGTTGATGGACACTTGGGTTGCTTTCACCTTTTGACTATTGTGAATAATGCTGCTATGAAAATTGTACAAATTCCTGTTCCAGTCCCTGCTTTCAGTTCTTTGGGGTATATACCTAGAAGTGGAATTATTGGGTCATAGGTAATTCTATGTTTAACTTTTTGAGGAACCTCCAAACTCTTTTCCACAGCAGCTGCACCATTTTGCATTCCCACCAACAGTGCAGGAAGGTTGCCATTTCTATGCATTCTTGCCAGCACTTGCTATTTTCTGTTTGTTTGTGTTTTCTAAATAATAGCCATCCTAGTGAGTGTGAAGTAGTATTTCTTTGTGGTGGGGAGGCGTCAGTGTTGAAATGGCTGTTTCTGTTTGTGTGCCAATAAGAAGGTTGGTAATCACACTTAGCCTGTGACTATATGAAGACAGTTTTGACTACTCCTGACAGATTACCTACAGGGGTGTGTTTTAGTTTGGTAAAAGCTCCTGGAAGGGGAGTGGATGTAGCTCAAGTGGTTGAGCACCTGCTTCCCATGTACAAGTTCCCAGGTTCAATCCCCGGTGCCTCCTAAACACAAAAACAAAAAATGAAAAAAACCAACTCTCACTGGGGAGTGAATGTAGCTCAGTGGTTGAGCGCCTGCTTCCCATGTACGAGGTCCTGGGTTTAATCCCCAGTACCTCCTAAAAAAAAAAAAA
>JAQZBX010084658.1:0-13229 GCA_029593785.1 Cabassous unicinctus | reverse complement strand
AAGACTGCTCTTTGCCTTGTCTTTTATATTCAATTCCCTACCCACCAAGGGGTGGGGCTCAATGCCCTACTGACTGACATGGCCCAGTCAACGCCCTAATCATAATTCAATCATGCCCAGATTAACAGATCAGATTACAGGTATAATCCAATTATATTTTTGGAATTCATAATTACATCAAATTCCCCAACGGTTACATGGTATATACAAGATAGGGCTTGAGCAGGTCCTGAAGGCACAAGTAAGTTACATGAGGAAGTAGCCCAAATGCCCATGGTCACCACCCTTGCCATGTTGCCTTCTCTTTCCCAGCTCACAGCTTTGGCCTCTTGGGGAGTCCCTTACATTCAGTTGATTGAGGATGAAAAAACTGGGGCCTGGTTTACAGATGGTTCTGCACAATATGCCGGTACCACCCGAAAGTGGATAGCTACAGCACTGCAGCCTTTTTCTGGGACATCCTTGAAGGATAGCAGTGAGGGCAAATCCTCCCAGTGGGCAGAGCTTCGAGCAGTACATCTAGTTGTTCATTTTTCTTGGAAGAAGAAATGGCCAGTGGTGCATTTGTACACTCATTCATGGGCTGTTGCCAATGGTTTGGCTGGATGGTCAGGGATTTGGAAGGAACATGATTGGAAAATTGGTTACAAGGAGGTCTGGGGAAGAGCTATGTGGATAGATCTTTCTGAGTGGGCAAAAAACATGAACATATTTGTTTCCCACATGAATGCTCACCAGAGGGTGACTTCAGCAGAGGAAGAGTTTAATAATCAAGTGGATAAGATGAACTGCTCTGTGGCTAATGTTCAGCTTCTTTCCCCAGCCACTCCTTTCATTGCCCAATGGGCTCATGAACAAAGTGGCCATGGAGGTAGGGATGGTAGGGATGGGCTCAGCAACATGGACTTCCCCTCACCAAGGCTGAATTGGCTACAGCCACTTCTGAATACCTAATCTACCAGCAGCAGAGACCCACACTCAGCCCCAGATATGGCACCTTTCCTTGAGGTGACCAGCTTGCTACCTGGTGGCAGGTGAACTACATTGGGCCACTTCCACCATGGAAGGGGCACCGATTTGTTTTAACTGGAATAGACATATACTCTGGCTATCGGTTTGCATTTCCGGCACGCAATGCTTCTTCCAAAGCTACCATTGGTGGACTTACCAAATGTCTTATCTACCGCCATGGCATTCCACACAGCATTGCTTCTGATCAAAGAACACATTGATGTGCAGGAATGGGCACATGCCCATGGAATTCACTGCTCTTACCATGTTCCCCATCACCCTGAAGCAGCTGGATTAATAGAATTGTGGAATGGCCTTTTGAAGACCCAATTACAGTGCCAAGTAGGTGGCAATACCTTGCAGGGCTGGGGCAGTGTTCTCCAGGAGGCTGTGTATGCTCTGAATCAGCATCCTCTCTCTGGTGCTGTTTCTCCCATAGCCAGGATTCATGGGTCCAGGAATCAAGGGGTGGAAATGGGAGTGACACCACTCACTATTACCCCTAGTGACCCACTAGGAAAATTTTTGTTTCCTGTCCCTGCAACCTTAAGCTCTGCTGGTGTACAGGTTTTCGTCCCAAAAGGAAGAGTACTGCCACCAGGGAACATAACAGTGATTCCATTGAACTGGAAGTTAAGACTGCCACCTGGCCACTTTGGGCTCCTTTTACCTGGGAATCAACAGGCAAAGAAGGGAATTACTGTACTGGCTGGGGTAATTGATCCTGACTATCAAGGGGAAATAAGACTACATACACAAAATGGGGGTAAAGAGGAGTTTGCCTGGAATGCAGGAGATCCTCTAGGGTGTCTCATAGTCCTGCCATGCCCTGTGATTAAAGTCAATGGAAAATTGCAACAAACCAATTCAAGCAGGACTAACAATGGCCCAGAATCTTTGGGAATAAAAGTTTGGGTCACCCCACCAGGCAAAGAACCACGGCCAGCTGAAGTGCTTGCTGGAGGTAACGGGAACATGGAATGGGTAGTGGAAGAAGGTAGTGATAAATATGAACATCAACCACATGACCAGTTAGAGAAACGAGGACTGTAATAGTCATGAACCCTTCTTCCGTGTTTCGTTATGAGTATGATTGTATATGTACACAAAATGAATTTCTTTGTTTTTTTCCCCAACCTTTTCCCCTATCATGAAAAGTTGTATTGATTCCACATCATAATATTTAAGGATGTCAAGTTTAAGAGTGAATATTACCCAAGGACTTGCACCCTGTTCTGTGAGGAATTAATGCATTTCCGGTTGTACGCAGGGGAGTTGAACATTGTTAGGCAGAAATATATATGTATGCTTGGCTGTTATTGTTTTTACTTAGAGACTAAGTATGGTTTAGGGTAATGTGTATGATTGCCGAGTTGACAAGGGGTGGGCTGTGATGGTTAGGCTAATGTGTCAAGTCGGTCAGGTAATTCTGTCCAGGTGTTTGTTCGAGCAAGCACTGGGCTAATTGTAATACAAGAGCATTTATGGACTTCAATCACCAGTGAGTTTACTGCGTGGATGGCTGATTACATCTGCATCAATCAGGGAGATTACATCATCAATGCGTGGTGCTTTTATCCAATCAGTTGAATGACTTAAAAGAGGAAGTGATTTCAACATTCAGAGAGAATTTCCCAGCTCATCGTTGGACAAGCAACTTCTCCCAGAAACTCATCAACGACCTTTCAGTGAACATTTATCGGAGCCACTGGTTTGCAGTCTGCCTGAAGAACGTGGACTTGTGCATCCCCACAGTCACGTAAGAGAATCTTTTAAAATCTCATATTATTGATGGATATCTCCTGTTGATTCTGTTTCCCAAGAGAACCCTGACTAATACAGCCTTCTTCCCCATTACAGAAACTGTTTTCAAAGTTCCCTCTTCTTATAAGAGTTTATATTAGAGTAAAGCACAATCTAATTAAGATTCATGTCATCTTAACTAATGACATCTTCAAAGACCCATTTTCCAAATTAGGTCAAATTCATGGGACCAGGGGTAAGGACTTGAACATACCTTTGTGGGAACACAATTAAACCCAAGAAGTCATTCATAATAGCATCAAAATATGAAACATTTATGGTTAATTGTGAGATAATATGGTTCAAGAATTGAATATTGACTACTCTATGTTGACAGAATGGAAAGGCCTTAAAAAAGAAATATATTGCTGAGAGTTGGATACCTCACATTAATAATATTTTAATTCTTTCCAAATTATTTCTCTAGGTCAATACAATCCCATGCAAATTCTCAATTGGTAAAAAAATTAATAAATTTGCAACCTGATTTTAACATTTATATGTCAATGTAATGTATCTAGATTACCTCCCACACTTTAAAAGAAGAAATTTAGAAAATTCCACTACCTGATATCAAGGTATATTATAAAACTACAGAGATCAAAATGACATAGTGTTTTCATACAAATAGGCAAGTAGTCAATAAAACAAACCTGTACATATATGCTCAAATAAATTTCAAAAAGTCTCTTTCCAATTCAGTGGAGCAAGGATATACTTTTCAACAAATGGTGATAGAATATTAGGACCCTTATTTATACAAAATTAAACCTCAATATACACCTTAAATATAGTACAAAATTACTTCAAAATGATCTTAAAACAATATATAAATGCAAAAGTAAAAATTATTTTTATAAAGAGAAGAGAAAAGCTTTCTGAAATTGGATTAGTCCAAAGTCCTTAAATACATCTTCAAAAGCATGCTCCTATGTATATAGGACCTCATAAAAATTAAAGTTTTGCAGCAAAACAAATAACAATGACCAGAAATTTATTCAGAATTGAGTAGGAAATATTCCACATTATAAATGAGGTACCTGCATGCATTTCTAATGAGTATCCAGGTATCTTTGTTCCTGGAAGAAGGATGATAAGAAGTATGACTAGCTACATCATTCTGTGTATTATTGTGATGATAATTAACATAATGAACTTAAACAGCCCAATATTTTCTCCATAAATTATCATTATAACTCTTTTAGGAAAGTAGATATGAATCAAATAGGTTACTATAAAGTGCTGATTTCCTCAAGTTTTGCTTTTCTATATTTGAGAAGTTGTGGGTTGACAGAACAATCATATACAAAATTCAAGTTTCCTATGTCACATCTCTGACAGTTTGAATTTTGTGAAGCCAATAAAAATTTTTTTGGGGGTGGGAATTTTAAGATGCTTGATAGAAAAGTCTTAGATTGATTTGAAGAGACATTTGTAGGAATATGGACCCTAAAATTATTCCCAGTGAGGCATTATAGGGAAATGATTAAACTATTATTAGAAGCTTGAGGAAAGGCTATCCAATTTCAAAGAGAACATGGCAAAATTAACTCCTGATGTTAACTGGAAGGCAGAATTTGAATGATTGTATTTTTCATATGGAAAGAATATAACTTTTAGGGTTTCAGAGGGCGGAGTGTCACAGTTTGAATCTGTGAATCCCAAAAGGCTAAAGATTGTTTTACACTAGTCCAGTTCTGTGGGTGTGAGATCCATTTAATAGGATTATGTCAGTGGGATGTGATTCATGTTAACTCTCTGCCTTCTTGCTGGGACTGACCTAAAGGAAGACACAAAGAAACAGACACAGAAAAAGGGAGCTGCCATATTTTATTCTGTGATGTGAGAGAGATGACTGAAGGAAAATAGAAGCCCCTGAGATGCTCAAACTGTTGAGTTACAGAAGGAGATAAGCCCTAAGACTGGTTGCATACAGCCGAGCTCCAAGATATGGCAGATTCTGGAGGAGAAGGCAGAGACCTCCACAGAGATCATGGCCATCTTGTATCACCATGTGGCAACAACACCAAGGTCAACATTAGCTGATATTGGTGAGAAAATATTTCTGCTGATGCCTCTATTTGGACATTTCATGGCCTTGGAACTCTAAGCTTTTACCCCAAATAAATCCCCATTATAAAAGCCAGCAAATTTCTGATACTTTGCATTGGCATCACTTTGGTAAACTAAAACACCACCCTGTTACTAACACCTTGCAATGGTGTGGAATACTTGTTACAAGAGAAGAAAGCTCTTTTGTATAATTATACTATTAACTATAGACCATGCTTTAACTTAGGGTTCACCTGTTGTGTAGAGCAGTTCTGTATTGAAAAAAGAATGATATTAGAGGACTCATACTTCCTGATCTTAAAACTTATTATATAGCCATAGAAATCAAAACAGAAAGAACCTCATGGTAAATAGAGTAAAAGCCATGCTTTATTTTGACTGCTGATTTCCTCCGGCATTTTCATGCTGTTCTAATTTTAATGACCTATTGTTTTCAGAACTAAGATGCATATGGGGAAATATGTTTTCTCTTGTCTCCCATTCCTAAACCATCTATTCCAGAAATGTTAGTCCCTACCAACAAATAACCTGTTCTCAGTCATGATCTTGCAGTTGCCTGATTTGATTGATCTATCTCTTTCTACACACCTAGGTTACTCTTATAATGGTTGATATTTTCACTGTATTGCCTATAGTTTGTTCTCTTTGTTCCTCCTCATCTCAAATTTTCCTGGCAGCTAACCTGATACAACCCATCTTTCTTATTCTTGAGAAATTTAGATAAGTACAGAACCATCAGAATTTCCTGAACTGCTATGTGTCAGATGATGCATTTTGAAACCTCCAGAGAAAGAGTGCCTGAGCCAGGTGAAGTCAAAGTTGTAAAGTAAATGTCCAGAGGCACCAGGGACTTTAATGTGGACAGTAGCTTAGGAACATTAGGTGAGATTAAGGGTGATTGCCATAGGGAAAAAAATTTCAAGGGAGATTCAAAACTAGTAATACTTGCATTATCACATAATGTCATATTCTCTTCTTCCAAACTAATTTCACTAATTAATGGGTATAAAACAGATGACTCCTGGAACTTAAATTTCAAAATCCATCCTGTTTATTTTTATTCTAAGTTGGATTGCAGATATTAAATCTGAAATCAAAAGTCACATTTTCTTTTCTGCAGAATAAAGATTCATTTCTGATTGCATGTCTGATAGGTTAAGTGGATATTTAAAGTCCACTCCGAATGCAAAGTCATAGATGTTTCAAAGACATTTTGAGATTTCCAAATATTTTTGAGAATTAACCTTGATTTTTTAAAATTACATCTTTGTATTTCCCTTCATTTACTTCAAATTCTATTCTTGAAGAATAATTAACAGAATTCTAAGAGAGAATTCTTCTGGATGCAGCCCAAATCTAATCTGAAATCCTTTCAGATGTGGTGGTCAGTGAATTACCCATACCACCTTGGCTTGGAGAAAGTCCAACTACCATGCATTAAGGTGGTTAAATGCTATTAACATTTCATTTTGGGACTGTAACTCTCCTAGAGCATGAGATAATTTGATAGCCATGAAAATGTTTACTACACTGTAATTTTAATTGTATATTATTTACTTGGTGGAATTTTAGTTGAAATTATAGAATTAAAATTAACAAAATCTTAATTGTTTACATTGAATTTAATTGAGTCTCATTCTGGTGCCTATTCCTTCCTCCATAACCCTTTCAAAGAATAGGCCCATTTATGTTTGAATATTAACAATGAAGAAGAATTTCCTACCTTTCCAACAACCTTGCAACCTTTCGCCAATTTGATGTAATTATGAATTCCAAAAATATAACTGGATCATGCTTGTAAACTGATCTGTTAATCTGGGCATGATTAGGTTATGATTAGGGTCTTGAGCCCCACCCCTTGGTGGGTGGGGAATCAAATATAAAAGGCATGGCAAGAACAGTTTTGAGAAGCAGTTTTGATGTTGGAGAAAAGGAACCAGAAGAAGAGAAGTGAGCCCTTTGCCTGATAGTCTATAGCTGACCTTGTGGAGGAACTGGAAGAGCTAAGCCTGGAGAGAAACGCAGCCCCAAGAAGAGAGGAACCCCAGAAGCCTGAACCCTGGCAAATGTCTGCAGCTGTCTTGCTCCAACACGTGGCAATGAACTTTGGTGAGAGAAGTAACTTAACGCTTTATGGCCTGGGATCTGTGGACTTCTACCCCAAATAAATACCCTTTATAAAGACCAACGCATATTTGGCATTTCACATTAGCACCCCTTTGGCTGACTAATACAGAATTTGGTACCGAGGAGTGGGGATGTGCTTTTGCAATTACCAATATGTTGGAACAGTTTTATAAATGAGTAAGGGGTATTTTTTGGAGGAATTGTGAAATGCTTGATGGAAAAGGCCTTGATCACTTTGAAGAGACTGTTGATAGTAATATGGACACTAAAGAGACTTTCTATGATGCCTTAGAAGTAAATGATGAAAGTATTATTGGAAACTGGAGGAAAGGCGATCTATGTATTAAACTTGCAAAGAACTTAGCAAGATTAACTCCTGGTGCTATATGGAAGACAGAATTTGAAAATGGCAAACCTGAGCATTTAGCTGAAGAACTTTCCAAGGTAAGCTTGGAGAATGTGGCTTGGATTCTCCTTGCAGCTTATAGCAATATACTAGATGAATGAAATACACTAAGGACTGAACCTTTGGGCAGAAAGAAAACAGAAACTGATTCCGGAGCTTCCAAGTTTTTAGAAATCAAATTCCCAGATGAAAATGCCCCATTTGAAGACTTTACTAAACTTAGAACTTGTAAATCAGAACTGAAGATGCAGTTATCTAGGAAAGACTTGTGGAAAGTCTTACTGTCTGATGGCTTGGACCCCCGCTTCTTGCATGCTAAACCAACAAAGTTATTGAGAGAGGTGTATGAACAAAACCACTGTCAGTTTGGACAAAAGAGGACATGGAAAGGAGAGATTGAAGGAAAAACAGTTTTAAGAAGAAAACCGTGGAAGCAGAGATCTGGGATTAAAGCATCTCCTTGGGCCAAGAGAGGAGCCCCACCCATATGTACAGAGAGGGTGAATTTGCCCCAGGAGTTGAAGAGGGTGGATGTCCCCACTCAATTTTCTGGGAGAGTTTTGCCACCCCAGGGTTCAGGGAGGGTGGAGCACATTCCTCAAGTTTAGGGTGGTTAAGGTCAACACCTCATAGGTCTGAGAGGGGTGTACCTGTCCACCATGGATTAGAGAAGGCCAGGTGGTCAATCCATTGCTCTGAGAGGGTTGAACCTGCATGCCAAGTGTTAGGGAAGGCCAGGTGGTCAACCCATTGCTCTGAGAGGGTTGAACCTGTATGCCAAAGGTTAGGGGGAATGTTGTCTCTAACCCAAAGATTGGGTAAGTTGTGGCAATCACCCCAACACTCTTGGAGGGTGAGGTCTGGAGCTTGGTCGACACCCAGATGCTTGATGATGGTGGAACCAAGAAAATGACCATTGGGCAAGCCTGTGGAAAGGGTGGGTTCCCATGTGGCCCCAAGAAGAAGAAACCATCTTCTTAAGAATGACTCTCAGACTTTGAAATCGAATGGAGGATGCCCTGCAGTTTACTGTAACTGTAGAGGATCCATGACTCATGTCTAACATTCCAATTTCTCCTTACGATAATGAAAATGTTTATCCTTTGTCTTTCCATTGTGTATTGGAAGCAGTTAAATTGTTTTGTAAGTTTCAGAGGTCTATAACAGATGGGATTTTGCCTGAAGACAAACTGTATTTCTTTAAACTGCCTGTGATGTGATTTTGTACTTGAATTGTTACTGACTGAAGGTTTTTTGAATATTGTAATGTATTTTTGGAATTCAGAGGGTGGAGTGTAACCACTGGCCATTTTGATGTAATTATGAATTCCAAAAATATAATTGGATCATGCTTGTAAACTGATCTGTTAATCTGGGCATGATTAGGTTATGATTAGGGTGTTGAGCCCCACCCCTTGGTGAGTAGGGAATCAAATATAAAAGGCATGGCAAAAACAGTTTTGAGAAGCAGTTTTTGAGAAGCAGTTTTGATGTTGGAATAAAGGCCCCAGAAGAAGAGAAGTGAGTGCTTCGCCTGATAGTCTACAGCTGACCTTGTGGAGGAACTGGAAGAGCTAAGCCTGGAGAGAAACGCAGCCCCAAGAAGAAGGGAACCCAAGAATTCTGAACCCTGGCAAACGTCTGCAGCTCTCTTGCTCCAACACGTGACAATGAACTCTGGTGAGAGAAGAAACTTAATGCTTTATGGCCTGGTATCTGTGGACTTCTACCCCAAATAATTACCCTTTATAAAGACCAACCCATTTTTGTTATTTCACATTAGCACCCCTTTGCCTGACTAATACAAACCTGAAAGCCTAAATTTAAAAGAAAAGATTCATCTGTTTCATCTAAGGTAAGTTTATAACATGGTACATTTGATATCCCAAAGAGGAAGTTTGAATGTATGGTGGAAACTGTATCTTATCTAAAATCATCTATTCACTTTATGCTCTGGTGCACACAAAGGGAAATGCAGAATAATTATTCAATCTAACAAAGAAATATAGTAATTATTTCACTATGTTTCTATATAAAAAAAAAGTTTAGGCTAGTGATTAGTGTTAAGAATTGCCTTAAATAGTCAATTTATCATCAGAATAAATTTTTTTATCAAATTTGAAGTTTAGCTGATCTCCTTCTTTATATTCTGCTTTTGTGTTTGTTTTTGGTTATTTCTTTATTGGAGCTCTCTGTATATTTGTGCCTGACTGTTTCAATAGTTGCTAAATCTTGCTCAATAAAGATGGAAAGTAAAACACAAATGGCCTGTGTGTCAGGAACCCTATATGATTCTGGGGGCATTTCATATTACTTAATGTATTCCTTAATATATTTTTCAGCTATGTAATAAATTCTCTCTTGTAAAGCTGATGAAAATAAGGTTTAAGGATATTAAACAATAAGCTCAATGTTCTCAACCGTAAAGGCTCAATCACTAATCTTTCTACTTATCTATCTTGCCACTGTTTTAACCACTTACACTCCTTTTGACTATGTCCTTTGATCATTTACAACTGCTATACTTCCATAAGAGTTTTTTATTTTATTTTTTACTATCTTTATGGTCAATAATTATTTGTTTCACTGACAATGATTCTTCTCATCTAAATCTATTCAAGTTTCCCTTTATCTCTGCTGCTAGCAGTGATTGTAATATCATGTTCCCTCAGAATGCAGGATATTAGCAGCATTGGTGCATAAAACACTCATATGATCCAGAGAACATGGAAGAATTTTGAACTAATAAATGTACAAAAGTAAAACTAAAGTACAATTAATACAAATAGTTTAGAATCAGAGAATTCTGGACCACACATTTATATTAACTGCAACATATACCTTTGCATAAATATTCAGGAAGGCAGTCTGAGTGATTTGGTAACTGGTCAACTTCCAAAATCTTTTCTACTGACATGAATATTTACAAGGCTTGCTCCCAGCCCTACCCCATGACACATTCCCTACTATTCCATGTGTGAGAAGTAGCAATAAACAGAATGAGAATCATGACAGATGGTTTCTAATATCCACAGTGTATTGTTTACAGATTCTGAAAAATTACTGAGATTTGTGTGATGTGACTCACATTTATTGAAAATCATGGGCTGGAATTAAGTGAGTAATAACCAGTTTAAGTTGTACACCAACCTACTTATATAATAATTATTAAATCATTTGTTTGAGTTGAATGAATCCATTTGACAATTAATATCACACCATTTCATAAACAAAATGTGTGTCAGTTGTAATAATTAAAAGGAAGGTCATTGAATCATCCTTTTATTATACAGTAATATTTAGCTGTTCTTAATTACTAAACTCTTTTGCTTGATAATTAATTTCTCAACCTATTTTAAAATGAGGATACTAAGTCCTGTAGCAGTACCAAAGACCTAAGAGGAATACAATGAGAAATTCTCATTAATGAAATTAGAATTAAATAATAATTTAAAATTTTCACAAATGGATAACTTTTAAAAATATCTGTTATTTATTTCATGCCTATTATCAGCCTGAAGACACAGAGGCTAAATTTGTGAAGCAATAGATGTGAGGATTTTCAAATAAACTTACTACAAAATTATTTTCTGTTTAAAAAATAGACATCCAGAGTGTCCAGTTATGGCTGTCACATTGGATTCAGATTGAGGTAGATGATGTTCTGTACCTTTTGCAGCCCCACTGGGAGGCTGATAATTCTTCAACAGTGGGTAAAATAGCTCATGCTAGTGCTTTCTCCCTATTCTACATTCACTTTTTCCAAAAGAAAATAATCACTCAATATGACATCCATTTATTAGGGCAGCATTTAACCTCTGAGTGTGAGCAGAGCAAAAGGTGTGTTACAGTTACATTGTGTCATCTCTTTTAATAACATCTATTTTGTTTTACTTATAATGTATATAAAATTTCTAACAAGAGCCGTGAAATATATATAATTCATATAGTCTTGGGGATTTCATGAGTTACATATATCCTTTACAAATTTTCATCATGAACATAAATGAGAGCATATCCTAATATATGAAATAAAAATAGTATAAAGGAATGAATTTGCATTTTACTTTTCAGAACTTTATCCATAAATTGACAATCAATTTTTTAGTGTATAATTTTCAACCATTTTTAGCTATTCGATATATGTGAAACTTCATTGGTTATGCATGTTAAATGGTAATGTTTGCCCACAAAGCAAAAAACAATAAACTCTATGAAATTAAAGTACACAGATTTAATTTGGGTTGCTTCAAATATTTTATTTTGTGCAGTAAGAGTTCCAGAAAAGTAAAAAAGGCCCTCCATTCATGTTGAAAGAAGAAATTTGACTCCATGGCTGGGAGAGAGTCAAATATTTAAAATAAGCAACAAAAAGTGTTATTTTAATTAAGTAAATTAAACTTTTGTTGTTATCTAAAAATATAATTAAGAGGAATAATGTTTTCTTTATGATCAATTTAATTTAGAAATATTCTTTAATCATTACTGAAATAATTGAAAAAGTTCATTATAATTCTTATTATAAAATTTTTCACATAAGATTTGCAAATTAAGACATCATAAAATAGAAAAAACAACTTAAATCTGTGAATAAATTATAATTGATATTAATATTCTATGCATAAAAATCCATTTTTGGTAAATTTTCTATTATTTTGATATATTGATATTTTTCATGAAACTCATTTTTTTCTTTTCATACTCACAAATCATCAGTGCAAAATATATGCCAAACTGAAATACATGGATAGCCACAAAAACATCTCCAAATTCATTCTTTCGAGACTTTCTTATGACAAGAACATACAAATATTTTGTTTTGTGCTATTTTTCTTTTGTTAAATTTCCATATTGGCAGGAAACCTCCTGATCTTTGTCTCCATTCAATGCTGCTCCCTTCTTTACCAAATCATGTACTATTTCCTTGGTCATTTATCCTGTATGGATATCTGCTACACCTCTAGTGTTACACTGAAACTGATTAGTGACTTGTTAGTGGGGACAAAACCAGCTTCTATGGAAAGTGTATGTTGCAAGTATTGACCATGCACTACTTTGGAGGTATTGAGGTCCTCATTATTGCTGTCATGGATTTTGATCACTACATTGCTATCTGCAAACCACTGCACTACATGTTTATCATGAGCAGAACAAGATGCTGCCTCCTAATTCTAGCTGCTTGGGTGGGAGGAACTGTTCATTCCTTTCCTCAATTTTATCTGGCAATGCAGTTGCACTTTTGTGGTCCTAATGAAAGTGATCACTATTTCTGTGATATCTTCCCATTGCTAAATGTTGCCTGTACTGACACCTACATTACAGATGTCCTTGCGATTGCCAATTCAGGTATGGTTGGCTTGGTTACCTGTGCTGTCTCATTTCTTTCTTATGTCATTATATTATTCACTTTAAGAAATCATTCTGCAGATGGAACTTGCAAAGACTTCTCTACATATGGGTCTCATATTACAGTGGTTGTCTTAATTTGGGGGCCTTCAAATTTGTCTACCTTAGCCCCCCTGACACTTAACCTGAGGGTCAAATATTTGCACTATTTTACACCATCATTGCACCTATGTTCAATCCCATAATCTATTATTTCAGAAATAAAGAGATGAAAAATGCCATGAGAAAAGTTTCGTGTCAAACATTATTTTTTAAAGAAGCACACAATTAAATTATAAAGCTGGAAACTTCAAAGAGATCAAATCATTTATTGGTCTCATTAATATAGCAGATGAAGGTGATAGTATTTAGAGTTTTAAAGTAACATTTACTCAAAGATTAATGATACCATACCAAAATAATA
>JAQZBX010084657.1:0-13228 GCA_029593785.1 Cabassous unicinctus | reverse complement strand
GGGTGGGGCAAGTGAGGCACTCACTTCAGCACCCAATACAAAGGGCACCCAAAAGCTCAGTGTTGGGGACTGGGCTGGTTGGAGTCTTTTTTGGACCCCAGAGAAGTATGTCCTTAGAGTTACTCCATTCCCGTGGGTGTGGACCTGTTGCAGGCAGGATCTTCTCTGAGTAGGCTCGTAAGATGTGCCCCACCTCGCTCAGGGTGGCTCTCAGTCTCTTACTGGAGTCCTTTATAAACGGAGGACTAAAAAGCCACAGAAAGACAAAAAAGCCTCAGAGACGAGGTGAGGTCCCCGAGGCTGGAAGCAGCCGAGCACAGACAGAAGCAGGCCCCAAGGGCGGGCCCGGGGAGAGGGGAGACACGAGCCGACGCAGAGAGAGCCCTGCCGGGCGCCTGAGCACCCACCGCTGCAGCTGGGTGAGGCAGCCTCTCCTGACGATGCCTTGATTTGGACCCTTCCCAGCCTCGGAACTGCAAGCTTTTAACTTAACAAACGCCCACTGCAGAGGCCAGCGTGCTTCCGGCATGTCGCTGGGGCAGCCTTCAGGAAACTAAGACAGGGACGCAGCCACGTCCCCCACACAGGCGTGCCCAGGCCCCAGCCCCTGCCCTGCGGGCGTGGGCCCACTTGCAAGCAGGGCCTTGGAAGGGGCTATCAGCTCAGGTGGCCCTAATAGAATATGGCTGAAGCCCTTACAAGCAAAGCAAACCGGATGGAAGAGAAGCCACCGGGAGCAGCCAGAGCCGGAAGTCCACAGAGCCCAGAGGAGAAAGGAGAAGACACTGCCGTGTGCATCGCCACGTGGCCAAAGGCCAGGGAGAAGCAAAGCCTGCGCCAGCCGGACGCCGACCCCAGGAAGGTCCCTAAATCCCTGCTGTTAGCCGACCACGGCATGGTGTTTGCTTAGCAGCCGGGAATCTGAAGCAGTCATCAGTTCCTCGTAATAAACGTCTTAGCGTAGGTGTGAGTGTGACTTCTGCCGGCTGTTTCTCTGGAGAGCTCTAACACAGGTGGACAAAGAGCGTCCCGGGGACAAGTGGCCTGCCTTGGGGTCTCCATCCTCACGTGCCTTGGCGGTGTGCCTGCTGGACTTGGACGAGGCTCACTCTGCAGGGCGTCCCTCTGCAAGCCCTGAGGCCCAAGGCACGGCCAGCGGAGGTATGGGGGGGTTCTGAGCGATCCAGGGGGCAGGTGAGCGGGGAAGGCAGCTCAGGGCGGGGCCGCGGCTCACTGGCTGGGGCAGGGCGTTCGGCCTCTGAGCCCAGGGTCCCATCTGCAAGTCCCAGCTCCTGTCTGCTAGGTGGTGGGGGGCAGGTGGGTGAGGGTCCGTGTCCCTAGAGCGAGTCGCTGCTGTGACTGCCTGGAGGGGTGTCAGGTCTCCCAGCCTTCCAACACTGGCCCCGTCCAGATAGCGGGCGCATCGCCCATGGCTCCACCCCCCAACCTGCCGAGGTTCTGTGCCTAAATCTGCTCCGTGTGGCAGAAAGGGAGTGTTTGCTTCAGGGAAATACACGCTCCAGCTCCACGAAACACTCCTGACAACAGCACACCACGATCCGCCAGCCCAGCTCTCTCCCTTGGCACCGCCGCACGGCTGTCACCACCGTCTGAACCTGGGAACCCCCTCAGGACCGGGCTGGGCACCTCGATTTACCTGACGGGACACAAGAGCCCAGCGTGGCGGACCTTGGTTACACCTCATCACGGGCGGCGAGCGGCCGGCCCCATGCGTGGGCCTGAAGGCTGGCAAGCTCTCCAGGTGCCCGAGCGCAGGGCCTCGTCTGCGTCGTCATGCTAACGGGATCGCCGGCTCCACGGGACGTGGCCTCCTCGGGTTCACACCAAATACAAAACCCTGCTTGTTCACCAGGGAAACTCTGAAAGTCATCTTCCTGTTTTAGGTCGGTAGAATATTGTTTCTGGGCCACGACTCTATTTGGGAACTTTCCGTCTGGAAGCTTTTCCTCTTAGCCCAGGAGAGACATTGGGAAAAGCGCACTCTGGGAACACTGGCTCCTGCCCCATCCCCGCTGTTTAGATGGAGCTGTTCTCAGGATGCCAAACACTGCCCTGGGCTGCAGAGGCTGGCGTTTCCTCTCTGGGTTTTCGGGGGTTCATGTGGAGGCAGACTCTCTCGGGGCCTGTGAGCCTGCCTTGCTGCGGTCTGGGGCTATTTGGGGAGCGCGCTGAGACTTTCAGACAACTAGAGCCACTGATAAGCTTCCTACGGTTGCCGTAAGCCACAATCCTAGTGGCTTGAAACCAAGCACATTTATTCTCTTATGTTTCTGCAGGTCAGAAATCCAACATGGTCTCGCCGGGCTAAGCCCATGCCTCCTTCTGGAAGCTCTGGGGGAGAGTCTGTTCCCTTGCTTTTTCCAGCTTCTAGAGGCTGCCCACGTTCCTCCGAAGCCACCATGGCTTTGCTACATCTCTCTGGGTCTCTCTCCTGATTCCTTCTTCCACCCGCAAGGACCCCTGTAAAGGCGCTGGGCCCAGCTGGGAAATCCCGGCTCCTCTCCCCGCGTGAAGGTCGGCTGATTAGCAACCTTAACTTCATCGTCTGGGGAACCTGCAGCCTCCCATTTGCCACAAAACCTATGGTATCTGCAGGTTCCAGGAGGGGGACGTGGACGCGACATTATTCTGCCTACCACAAACAACAAACAGAATTAGGGCTAAGCTGCGTTTTACGTGGGCCTGAGCCGCCTCCGTTTGCCAGGTTGCTGTCACAAGTACCACACACTGGCCGGCTCAGCGGAAGGACCTTTTTGTCTCAAGGTTTCAGAGGCCAGATGTCCAAAATTAAGGCATCGCCAAGGCTAGCTTCCCTGCAGAGCCTGCGGCGACCTGGCGCCGGCCTGGGGCTCCGTGGCTTGCAGGCTCTCTCCTTGGCTGTGTTCCCGTTTCCGCTGACGTCCGCCCTCCCCGTGACGTTCTCTGGTCTCTGGCTTCTCTTTATAAGGCCTCCAGTATACGGAGAGAGGCCCACCCCACTCAGGTGGGCCAAACCCAAATAGGGCCTCAGGGAACCCTCCTGGCAAATGCGTCCTCACCTCCAGGGGGACATCTTCAAAGGTTCTGTGCACAAGGGCTCAGGCCCCAGGAGTGTGGACTAACAAGTCCCCGTGACCAGGGGCCATGCCTTCCTGAGGCGGGCAGTTCTTGGCACAAGGAATACTCCCACCCATGACCCCTGGGCAGGGCTTCTGGGGTTCGGAAGGAGCACACGGGAAGAGTGTAAAGGGTGGGCCTGGCCTGCTTCCGGCCTCTCAGACATGTCCACGCCGCCGGCCCCTCTGATGCCCGAGCTCCTGTCACTCATGCAGCAGTGTTCACTCCTGCCGCCGGGCAGCAGAGGGTGGGCAGGCCCAATGTCCCCCTGCCTCAGGGCATCTGCATCTTTTCCTCTCAGGCCTCCAGGGTACAAGGACCCTGTCTCAAGAGCAACTCTCAATGCCAAGAGTTCTTCAAAGAGTAGCAAATCCCAGAAGCCAGAGTTGCAGAAAAACACTGTCTCTGCAAGTTCATACGAACCAGATCTGGGCCACGACTTAGCTGGGAATTTCATCCTCGGGTGGGCTAAATCTTGCTCTAATACACAGATGCATTTGGTCATCGGCACATGTTCTCTAAGGTCAGACATGCTCACGTTTCCAAGTCATGTGGCCATCATGTTTGCATTTCCAGGGGTGCTTGTTGGATAGAAGAGCGGGTGGTGGGATGAGCCTGAGAACAAGCTGCAGCTCAGCCATCCCCGGCTTTACCACACTGGGCAATCCCTAACCTCCACGGGCCTCGGTTTCTCCAAGTGCACAATGGGCAGGGTAGCTCTCCTCCCACGGGTTGGTGTGAATGTCTGCAAATGGGTGCAAGTGCATCTGCCTGCAGCCTGCAGGCGACAAGTGAGAGGGAAGCAAGGAAGTACAGCAGAAGCAGCAGGTCATCTGAAAACACGGCCAGAGCACAGGCGCCTCCCCGCCATCGGCAGCTCAGGGGACCGGGGCAAGCCACTGACCACCTGCAACCCTAAGCCGTCTCCTCTGTGAAACGGGCTTAATGGCGCAAGATGACCCGCCTCTCAGACCGCTTTTAAGAAGCCAACGAGAATTTTTCCAGCAGGTCTTAGGAATTTGTTGAACATTTCGTGTATATTCAAATAAATATTTGTTGAATCATTGAAAGGATGATGCATGCACAAGATTTTTTAAAAGTGTAAAATAAAATGTTATAAAAATATGAGGAAATCCAAAAATTGGTGTATTAGTCAGGGTTCTCTAGGGAAACAGAATCAACAGGAGATATCTGTAAAAGTATGAGATTTTATGAGTCTCTACGTGACCGTGGGGATGCACAAGTCCAGGTTCCGCAGGCAGGCTGCAAACCTGGGGCTCCGATGAAAGTCCAGTGTAAGGTCCTTGATGAGTTTCCAGGAGACATCAGCTGTCCAAAGATGAGCTGGGAAATTCTCTCTGAATGCTGAATGCTGCCCCTTTTAAGGCATTCAGCTGATTGGATAAAGCGTCACTCATTGCTGACGGCAATCTCCCTGGTTGATGTAGATGTGACCAGTTATCTATGCAGAATACTCGCTGATGACTAAAGTCCATAAATGATCTTGTATTACAATTAGCCCAGTGCTTGCTTGACCAAACACCTGGGCAGAATTACCTGGCCGAGTTGTCACATTAGCGTAACAATCACAATTGGCTTTTTAGATTTGCTTAAATTAGAATTAATCCTGGGTAGCCCAATGGTCTTGGTTTGGTAAATAGAAAGGCAGGAGTGGAAGAAAAGGACAAACTCTCTTTTGGAATATAAGGCACATTGCCAGAACAGTGGTGAGCTGACGGGCAACACATGGGGACGTTCCTCCCAGAGAAGCCCGGCACCCACGGCCGGCCACGGATGTGGAGGGAAGTACATGCAGTTGGGTCAATTTATTTTTTACCACGTATTCAGATTTATTTTATTCGCTAATTTTTTATTTTTTAAATAGTCAACTTTGTTTTTAGAGCAGTTTTAGATTTATGGAAAAATGAAAGTACAGAACCTCCCTCTGCCCCCACACACAATTTCCCCTCTCATTAACATCTGGCTTTAGTGTGGTTACGTTTGTCACAACTGATAAGCCAATGTCGATACACTATTATCACAAGTCCACAGTTTACCTGAGGACTCACTCTCTGTGCTGTCCAGTCTATGGGCTCTGACAATTGCCCAGTGTTCTGTGTCTACCTTTACAGTATCACACAGAAGAGTTTCACTGACCGAAAAATGCCCATGTGCCAGCTCAGTCCACCCTGCCATTAGAGGGGAGGTAGCAGAAAGGACTTTCCCCTTGGGAATTAATTTTGGGAGGTGCCAGAAGCAATGTCGGGGGTCCAGGCTAACAAGGTGCCCAGGGCGGCTGCCTCCACCTCTGAGGCTTTGCTCCCAGCTGAGACGACGAGGGCTGGCCCAGGTGCGTCTGCCGTTCCTCTAAAGCAGGGGCTCTTAGCCTTCTTTGTTCCACGGACCCCTTACCAAGTCCACACTACACATATATTTAATAAATATATCACACTCGCACCAGTACGTCCCCCAAGAATAATGTAATCATGACTTTCAGTTCAAGCTCACGGATCCCTTGTTAAGAATCCCTGTCCTAAACCTAGTGTTCTGTCACCCCAGGAGGGGCCTCGCGTGAGGGTGAGCAGGGAAGGGGCACACAAGACCCCAGGACCCCTTACCACCGAGGAAGAGGTGAGGGGACAGAGGAGCCGTCCGGACACAGAGTGCCAAAGGGCTCTCGCCCCGCTCACGACTCTGAGATTTTTCTAACGTGCCGACTTGGCCCCGTCCCAGCCAGCTTCCCGAGGGTCTGCCATCCACACAGGAGAGCAGCAATGCCTTCTGGAAACCCCTAGCGAGGAGCCAGCTGATAACCACGTTCACTCCTCCACACAGGAGAGAGCGCTGCCTTCCGGAAACCCCTAGCGAGGAGCCAGCTGATGACCACGCTCCATCACGCCTTCTGACGTGCTCTGGAATGTGCAGCTGTCTTCTTGGAGGGCTACTGGACCTTGGAGGAGATGTGATGGCAACATGATTTAGCATAGCATTTTCTAGATTAAAACACCACACTGACAGGTGAGGACTATAACCCACCCACACCACTGGACCAGAGCTTGGTCTACACTGCATTTAAACAGCCTCATGCACACACCACTCCCCCTAGAAATAGCCTCGTGCACACGTGCATGTACACAGAACCCTATGAGCCTTGTGCAAATGCACACTGGCCAGGGTATGCTGCTTTTACTTGAGCTAACTCTATAGATTTATCAAGGTCTTGGAGAAAGTTTTTGCTACAATGCTCTTCCCTGACCTGAATTAGTTTCAGAGTTTCCACAGCAAACAAGAAAAGAAAAAAGCTCAGCTTAAGATGGCTCGGTGGTGTGTGCTTTCGTTGCAGCCACAGCCCAACACCACACAGCTCCTGCCTTTTTAGTCCAAACAGGCAGCCCAAGTACTCCAGCTGCTTAGTCAGAACCCATTTCCTCCTCTACTGTTATTATGAAAGAATCCCATTCCCACCCCCTCCACACACACCTGACAGCACGATCTGCGGGAAATGCTTGGCAGAGGAACAGCAGGTTTCCAGAAGAGTCCCTGTGGGACGGCAGGCCCCGAGGAAGACAAGCTTCCGTGTGAGTGGGCTGTTTTCCCCTGGCACCACAGGCAGGAGGGTGCGACCCCCAGGGGAATGTTAAATCCGCCCCTGGAAGAAGCCGGGGTACCTTCCTTTCCAAAAGCACCTAAATCCAGAGAGAGCTACACATACTCTGCCTCCTGAACACAAGTCCCTACTTTCATGGATGGATGGATAGATGGAAAGAAGGAGGGGGAGAGGAAGAGGAAGACTGCAATTCCCAGAGACCTGGAAAAAAGATACTTTAGATCAGATACAGAAGGCGCTTCTGCTATTTATCTGTAATGGTTTTCCCGAGCCATTTGCCTTAGTGAGTACAGATAGCCCGACAGCTTTAAGAAGAGGAGGCTGAAAATCAGCAAACACAACCACTTCATAGTGCAGATTAGACGCACCCTTAGTCATACAGCACACAAGGGATTTTCCATTCATTCCGTTTACTGCATTAAACAGACACTCACACATTTTCTTATCCTTCAACCTACAAATGCTTCCCTGCTCCAAACCATAACTCATTCTCTGCTCCGAGAATAACTGAAGTGTGCATATTTTCAGGCGGTGCATCTAAACCAAACAGCTCCGACCCCTGCCTACACCTCACCCCACCCAGCTGCTTCCCTCAAACCGAGGGGCCTCCAGCGCAGCCCCCCGAGCCAGCGCAGAGGGGGCAGGGGTGCGGAGTCCCCGAGACTGTCGGCGGCTGCCGCCTGCCTCTCACCCGGAGGCCCCCTCCCCTTCCAGGGTCGGCTCAAATGGCGCCCGCCTCCACCAAGGGCCCCGGAGGCGGGAGGCGGTGGGGCTGGGGTCCGGCCACAACCTGCTGACCCTCCTGCCTCCCCTTTGCAGCCACACGGCCAGGGCCGGGGCCGGTCCACGGAGGCCAGGGGCGCGCGGACGCGCTTTCCTACTGGGCGAACGCACGGCTGGAAGTTCTTGCACAACAGCGATTCTAAATGAAATCCCAAATAACGGCGTTTCGAAGAGAAAATGCATTTGTTGGTGCCAACTGTGAATTTTGTGGCTATCTTTAGAGTGGAGGTGGGGCCAAAAAGTGTGACTACTCATTTCTTTAAGGAAGGTCACAGCAGAGCATACTAGTAAGAAGAAAGCAACACGTAATCGTGAAGGAGTATTTAAAGTTACATATGTCACCTTTCCTCTCCCCGTGCCAGACACATCCGCACGCCGCCAGAACACACTGCCTGACTTAACTCTTTGCTCGCACGTTGTGCTACATAAATAAGGTCATTATTTTTGCAATATGAAAATACCACTGCCGTGACTCTCCCCCGCAGTTCCAGGCTGCTTTCAAGCCTCAAGGCCTGTTCTGACTGTATCAGCTCAAGGCCTGTTCTGACTGTATCAGCTTTTTGTCCAGATCTCACTATGGCCTCACAGTCCTGGGGGGTCTTGAACGCAGCAGCCAGACACAAACTGATGGTTAAAGGAGCAACAACGGGTAACTTCACCAGGGTTTTATCAGCAACTTTCCATGAACACATCCTCCAGTTTCCCTCCTAGTTCCCAGGTGTGAAAACAATTTTTGTAAGTACCTGCTGATTCCCAGCGCACACACTTTTATACGAAAGTAACCACTTCTGTGCCAAACGCTCTACATTCTTTGGGAGGCACCGGAGAAGCTTCTTGGGTGACTTGAGCTCAGGACTCAAGAGTGGGAGGACCCACGAACGCCAGAGCCCGAGAAGGCTTTCCTGGGCGCGGAGGGCAGCTCCGAGGGAAGCCCAGAGGCGGCCGGGAGGCCTTGGCGTGCTCACCACTGGCCAGGAGACGCTGGGGAGGGGGCCGGCCTAACGGGACTGAGAGAAAACGGAAGGCCAGAGTGCGGGGAGGGGGACACGGGGCCTAAACAGAAGCGTCCTTCCTGGATTCTCTGCAGAAACTTCCCGAGCACCAGGACAGCCTTCGCTCTGAGTAAGAAATGCTACTTGCAGCTGTGGGATGCCGGGAAGTGGTGAGCAGGACCCTCCAGGAGGAGCCCAGGTGAGTGGAGGGACGGGGGTCTCTGAAAGGCGTGCAACTACACGGGTACCTGCAAGGTGGGATGGGCAGGAGGCAGGGGATGGGGCGCCAAGCATGGGGCACAGGAGAATACACGTGTTTTAGGGTAAAGGGGGACGAGGTGGAGGGCAGGCAGCTCCCAAACCATTCAGAAAGAGGTCAGAGGCAGAGAAGACGTGAACTTTACTCTTGTTTGCTTAAGGAATGGATTTCCTCTTAACATCTCTTAGGGGCTGAGCTGTGCCCCGCCAAGGGTCATGCCCAGTCCTAAGCCCCAGCCCCGTGAAGGGACACTGTTTGGAAACAGGATCCTCTGAAGAACCGATTAGTGAAGGTGAGGGCAAATGGAGCGGGGTGTCCTTAGAAACAGAGGGAAATTGGAGAAAGGCACAGCGGGGAGAATGCCACGGGAAGACGGAGGCGGAGGTGGGCGCGAGGCATCCACAGGCCACACAGGGTGGCCGCTGACCCTGTGGGTTCAGACTTCCAGATGCCCGCTGTGGAAGCACACACTTCTGTTATCTAAGCCATTCAGCTTGGGGCGCTCATAGGAGAACGGAGACCAAATCAAAGACAGGAAAAAAGAAATCAAATGGCGGCATCAAGCCTTAATTCAAGAAATCCATCCACTTCCTAATAAACTTGCTATAAGCTTTTAAGAATAAACACAGGGAAGGTTTAATACTTCATACAAGAATGGGTTTTTTTGTTTGTTTAGGTAAAGTCTATCTTTAAAGTAGCAAATAATTAAACGTCTGATTAAATTGTTTCATTTTTACTCATTTTCCTTTCCTTGGGAAAACCACAAACTCATCCATAGCTCACTGCAGCTACGATATGCCTGAGAAATGAGGTTATCACCCAGATGTGCTAGAAAGATGGGAATTTACGTCTATTACCGCATTTAAAGTTTGGTCTCTAGCAGCATGCCATCATTTTTGCAAGTTTGTACTGTTTGAATCTTTTGTGGATCCCAGAAAATTAGGTTCTTAAGCTAACCCATTCCTGGGAATGGAAACCTGCTGCTTGTGGGGCCGGTTGGGGGACCCTTTGATTAGACTGTGGGATCCAGGGGGGGCCTAATCCTCTCGTTGGAGTCCTTTACAAACAGAGGAGACGAGCAGAGCCCATTTCACCCTGCCACGCGCGAGAGGACTCCAGGGCCACCTACAGCCACAGAAAGAGAAACCCAGAGAGGCTGAGAGGGAGGCCGGAGGCTGGAATCAACGGGGCAGCCCGAAGCTGAGGAGAGGCCCAGGGAGGGAGGAGCCATGTGCCTGATCACCCACAGCTGAGCTCAGGGAGAAAGTGCGCCTGGAGGGAAGGCAGAGGCCGGCCGCCATCTTGCCCTGCCACGTGGCAGAAGTCCAGGGCCAGGAGACGACCTTTGGTGAGACAGCATCTCTGATGATGCCTTGATATGGACATTTTCACAGCCTTGAAACTGTAAGATTTTACCCTGATATGTCCCCATTATAAAAGCCAAGCCGTTTCTGGTATTTTGCATTGGTAGCCTCCAGCAAATTAAAACAAGGTGACTTGCTTAGAAATCTTGAAACGCATCAAAGGCGCCAGCCCTCCTGGGCACGGCCTCCATGCTCAGCTCCACCTTCGTTCTGCTGCCCCCGTCAGGTCAAGGCTGACCACCTGGCCTGGCCCGGCCTGGCCTCCGCCCTGAAACCCCCCGAGCTGGACAATGCGAAAGGTTCAAGCAGAACAAGGACTTGTATGGAAAACTATCTGGACATAAAGAGATTTTTACAAAATCTTTTTTTATTTTTCTAGGATAAACAGTGCATGTCTTTTAGAGTCTCGTCTTGAACATCAGGGCCATCACCTGGAGGCGAGGGCTCACGCTCAGTTTCCCAACGGCACTTCCCATGATACCACACTAATCCCGATGACCCACGGCAACGTAGGGGAAGCGAGGCAGGGAAACCATCCTCTCTCCCTGCTCCCTGACCTGTGGCAGCTACAGGGCCTGGCTCAACCTCCGCTTCTGTCCCTGTCCCTGTGATCACCCGCAGTCCAGCTGCTGCACAGACACCCCAAGAAGGCCTGGGTGACTGACCGGCTGGACGCCAGAACCTGGACGTGCCAGCTCACATTAGAATTCACGGCTTCTGGAGGCTGTGTGAAAAGGCACTTTGAGTGCAGACTGTGTATTCTATGCTTCCTTTACATCTAAGGATTCTCTAGGAAACAGGCATTTATATATTTAATCATTTGTTTCTAAAGTGTAACCAATGCCAATGGACTGTTTTGCAAAAAGTTAAAAATACGTTATGAAGGACGGCCAAAGGCAACAGTAGCCAAACTACACCCAGATGGTATGTCAAACAGAGCTGTGCCTCGTCCTTGCCTACTAAGGGCACGAGAGCCCCAAGGCATGTCTGTACACCGTCAGAAGACGGGGCCAAGGCAGGGCAGCGGTACGGGGCGTGTGTGCCCAGGTCCTGGGAGAAATGCCTTCCAGACGAACTACCTCTTCTGAGCCTCTAGCGGCAGGCACTGGGCATTTAGTGATTTGTCTTCAAAGCCAGGAAAGTGATGTGTTGTACCCAAACACTTTATACACGTCTTAAAGCTAAGAGGAGGGAATCCTACATCTTGTTGCTCTAATCACAACTTTACAAAAGAGAGAAAGCAACGATGACCTACGGAGAGCCAGGTAAAGTCTTCAATCTATGCAACGATAGCTATGTTAATAGGTGAAGGAATCATGCTATCCAGCAGGGCTAACAGGTGACACTGAGTGCACCTCTGTAGGAATTTCACTTCATTTTGATTGATTAAAACCCACCAACATGCTTGGGCTACCAGGCAATAGGGTCCAGTAAAAATAAGTCCTAGGTGTGGGGGGATGGGAGCCGGGAGGCAGGGGAACGTTGGTACACTGGGCTATTTCCAGGGACAAAGAAGGCAGCTGGTCTGATGGAGTCCTGGGTAGGTATGGGCAGCCCTACATTCCTGGAGCTTCTTCCCAGATGGAGGAGTTGGTGGATCAAAAGGGCCACAGGCAAACTCTGCTTGCTGTCCAGTTCTTTCGTGGCCATCAAGAGAGAGAATGATCCCACTAAGACACGAGGCAGAGTTGGGAGTAGAAAGTAGAGAAAGAAACTAAGAAAGGAACAAGAGATGAAGATAAAGATGGAAGAGAGAGGGAAGACAAAATGACTAGAATGGGGTATGTTAGAAGCTGCCCAATAACTGCCCCATGTTGTTGTTGTTGTTGTTGTTGTTTAGTACGTATCAGGGATTGAACCCAGGACCTCGTACATGGGGAGCAGACGCTCAACCACTTGAGCTACCTCCGTTCCCCTATCTGCCCCATGTTGATACTGTACAACTGGGTTCCAACTTGGACCCACCCTGGACACCCAGAGAAGAAGCCTTAACCCAATCTAAATTTATCTTTAAGCATTTGCCTCAGGACCAATGAATAAGTGGAAAAGCAACGTGAAAATTTACAAGAAAGGAAATGAAAAAGGACTTGTGAGATTATGGGAAGAAAAAGACCTGTGCCCAGAAGCGCCCCAGCTGTGCAGCGTCCAGCAGTGGCCTGCTGTCATCTGTCTGACACGCAGAGCCCAGAGCCTCGCGGCACCTCCTCACTCTGCTGAGATGACGGCTGGCCAGTCCTTCTCTTCCCTACCCAGCTACACTCAACAGGACGGTCAGCCGGAGCAGCCCTGCGGTCCGAGGAAACTGAGGTCCCTTTCTGGAGGCTGCCAGCCAGCAGGGAGTGCTGGAGCCCCCTGGATCCCACCGCCTCGCCCAGCAATCTGGAAAGTCTTGCACAACTTCTTCCCACATGCGGCTCGGAAATGGGCCAAATCACAAGGAAACAGAGAACATTTATTAAGATTATAGATGACAGCTGTGGTCTCGGTTTGGCACTCTAAGAAAATGAAACCTAGGAGTTAAAACTAAAATGGCTTTTAGTGGTGTGGTTTCTTTTTTCATTTTTAGAAAAAAAAAAGTTCCATTGCTTTCTGACTATTCTCTGATGAAGAGCATGGTATTAATCACACTTAAAAATAACAAGTCAGGAAACAGGAACCGCACTCAGATTCTCAGTTAAAAAACACTTTTGTAGTCTGGATATCATACCCCATACCCAGTACAAAGCTCTATTTGTCTCTGCTTTGTAATGTAGAGGGCCTGTTTTACAGTTGCTACACAATCACTTTGAGGAAACATCACTACAAAAATAAATAAATTTCTTTTTTCATTCAAAGGGCGGGAAAATAACAAAGACGCCCTATACCTGCCCACAAGCCTCTTCCAAGAACACGTGCATTTGTTCCTTGACTGGTAAGAATGCTTTGCTGATAGTATCAAAGCCCTTTAACTTATCTACAATCAACCTGACAAACACAGAGGAAAAAAATACTCATTTTGTTCCACTTTAAATTAAAACAAGATTGTTTTTCATTACTGGGTTGTCTTTATTTTTCTTTGAACACAGGGGAATACACAATTCTGAAACTTTGCACTATTATTCTCTTT
>JAQZBX010084656.1:0-13233 GCA_029593785.1 Cabassous unicinctus | reverse complement strand
ATGAATGATATACTTCAGTAAAATGTTATAAAAAGAAGAATATCTTACCATTTCTATAAAGGCAAAAAATGGTAGAATATTATTAAATCAGCAAGTAGAAAAAACTATAACAATCAATAAATGCCCCCAAAGGAATTTGATAAATTCAGCATTCATTTCTGATTACAATTTTAAGTGAGTTCAGTTACACATTTGTTTAATTATGAGACATCAGAATCTTTCCCATTTAAGTTGAAAACAAGGTAAATTTCCTTACCTCCATCATTGGTATTTAACACTCTTCAGAAAAAATTTACTCACTTATAGGTTATGACAGTGATGTAAAATATGAATATATCAGATGATAAGGTAAAATTACCATTATTTATGAATAATAAAAAATAGAGTTCTTCATTTGCTTATACTAAAATAAGTTCCAGATAGAAAAAAATAATGTAAACATAAAAATAGTACTCATAAAATTCTGTAATAAAAAAATATTCTTATTTCAAAATATGTGTATTAGCTGTGAAAGGCCCTTCTGGAGCCAAAAAGGAAATACAATGAAACCTTAACTGTAAACAGATTTTAAAACTATTTTTAAAAATTATACATAAAATTGCAAGGATAAACTGGGAAAATTTATTGGCACAGCTCACATAAAAGATATTGAAAGGGAAAAAAACTGGAAAAAGGCCATGTAGCCATTCATGGGATTAGCTAAATAAAATTCATTTAATTCTAACTAAAGAATTCTATGCAATTATTAAACAAACAAAGCAAGGCTGTATGTGCTGATGGAATGGTCTCTGAGATTTAGAAGGTTCATCTGGAATTAGATCTAGTTGTAGAAGGAAGCACATATTTTATTTCATAACTTTATGCACTGTAAAAAAATGCTCATATTATTTTCTAAACAACTCATTAATGGATTCTCCTATCGCAATGAATAGCTATGCATTGTAATTGTAACAACCTTAAAGGCAATACTCTTTAAGACAAAAGTCTTAAAAAGTAAAAGCCGGTAATCACCCTGACCCAAGGCAAAACATTACTAACAAATGCCTGATGGTTTCCAGTAATATCAACTCATTTTTTGCCTGAACTTGATCCTGATACAATCCCACCAAGATATGCAATTTTAGATGCACATTAATTTCAATAAGTTCTAGATTGATGGGAAAATGCATACCTTTTCATAGTTCCATCTGGAGTTAATCAGAAGGCAAGACGATTTGAATTTTTCATTTTTATTTAATTTATATTTTTACTGATTCTTATTTATTCATCAAAAGAATAGTACAAATAATTTCATGTGCCCATTATCCAGCTTCAATCATTATTATTAAATGACCAATCTTGTTTATACTATACTCCCTCCATGCTTCTCCTCTCCTCCTCGCCACCCGGGCACCTATGGCGTTATTTTCAATCAAATCCCCGGCACCATTTTATTTCATTTGTAATATTTCAGTATGTGTCCTCGGAAATAAAGACTCATAAAAATAACAAAACTCCAATATCATTATTACACATGGACATTAAAAGTAACGTCTTAACATCACCTCCTTTCCAGTGTTCAAATTTTCTTGATTGCCCAAAATGTGTTATGAGGATCCACACTAAATTCACTCATTGCATTTAGGTCATATAACTCTTAAGTGCTTTTAAATCAAAATATACCTTTTCCTTAATCTTGTTTTATTTCTTGCTATTTATTTATTGGAAAAACATTTTTCTCTTGTAGAATTCCATGCATTCTGGATTTGTATCTCATTATGTGATTTACTTATTTATTTTTAGGCCACTAAAAAGGATTTATCCGGAAATGGGGGAAAAGAACAGGGCTTGCTGAGAAATGGGAGAGAAGGACAGAAATACACAACGTGTGGGCTCCTCTAGGCAGAGAGATCAGACTCATTATGTGATTTAACATGTTTCTTTATCTCCTGCATTTCCTATAAAATGGTAGTTAGAGCTAAGAGATATGATTTTCTTATAAGAATGTTCATAGGTGATGCTATGTATTTCCACTAGGAGCCACATAATATATAACCTCTTTTTGTGAAATGGTAAGTTTGAGTTCAGTTTTGATCATTGAGTTCAAGTTTTGTCAGACAAACCATTTTTAAAAAGTTCTCTATCAACTTTCTACCAGTGACTTTATCAACTGTTGAAAGCTGACTCATTTATTTTATTAGGAATAGAATTCCTGATAAGACAACATGTAATAATCAAACGGATAAAAACAAACATTTGCCCCCAGATCCTTCAAACTGCTGAAGAGGCAGAGTTTTGTTTTTTCTAGATAATCATGATCTGAGAGAGTGGCCTGGATTATACTCTCATATAGTATTGAAATTGATGAGCTTTTGATTAATGATGTACCTTCTCTATAATATATATATATATATATTTTTTTGTATTTAAAGATTTATTTATTTATTTATCCCCCCCTTGCTGCTTGTGCTCGCTGTGTCCATTCGCTGTGTGTCTTCTCCGTGTCTGCTCGTCTTCCCTTTTCTGTGAGGTCCTGCTGCATCAGCCTCTCGTGCCCCGTGGGCCGGCCTGCCCTCACAAGGAGGCCCCGGGAAGTGAACCCGGGGATGCACACATGGTAAACGGGGGCTCTATCGGTTGAGCCACTCCCGCTTCCCTATGATATATATATTAACCAAAATCACTCTTACTTAAATTTGTTGTAAATACCTAAAAATGTCTCTGGGGTACATTCCAATATTTTTAAATCAACAAATCTATAGATAATAGTTCAATCCATGGGACTAAACTCTGGAGAATGGAAAGATATGATTTACTATCCATGTGACTTTGGACAGTTAGTCTCTACAAAACCCCTCTGAATATCAATTTTCTAAAATCAGTGAGACTATTCAGAGTTACTTCATAGTTGTATGGTATGGATTAAAGCAGTTTCTCCTCCTATACTACTGATCAGTTTCTCAGTTTCCTATGGTGGATTTTTCTTATCTTCCAAATTTAAAGTTCCCAAAATAAATCCTTGCATTCCCCAATCTAGGTGTTTACCCTTCTATTTATACATTTAGCCTCACTCTCTCTAACTATATTTAGCCTCTCATATCCAACAATCTATTGGAAATCTCCACTGGATATCTAATAGATACCTTAAAATCAGAATGCCCTTCACTAAAGTTTTAATACCTTCCTCACAACAGCCTTCAACTTTCAGTGTATTCTATTTTCATAAACATAATTGATCCCCCTGTTCTACCACTTACTCATATAAAAAAACTAAGAGTCATTCTGATCTTTATTATTCTCATGCCACATATCTGATACAGTGGTAAAACTTACTGTCATCTCTGCTTTCAAAATATGCCCAAAATCTTACAATGTTTCAGGATCTTCACCAACCATTTCCTTCCAGTCCAATGCACCATCATATTTTGCTTGTCTATGACAACAGCCTCCTGTCAGTTGTTCTGCTTCCATTCTTATCCTCAAACATACACTCTCCACAGTGTCCAAAGAATTACCATTAAATTGACACATACCTCTCCATTTCCTTGAAAAAAAAAAAAACAAAACCCAATGTCTTTCCATTACACTTTGAATAAAATCCAAGTATTTACCATATCCTAGTGGCCCCTGATATGGTGCATGGTTACAACTGAGACTCCTGGTCCCCTTGCTCATTTTGCTCCAGCCACATTGGCCTTGTTGCTATTCCTCCCACTAAACATGCACTATCCAGGGCATCTATGCTTTATGAGCCCCAGCACTAGAACTCTCTGACCCCAGAGGCTTGCAGGGCTACTTTTCTTATTTCATTCTGTGTTCTGCTCTAAGTTCAACTTCATAAAGAGATTTTCCTTGGTCATCCTAACTAACATAAATCATTGCTGTTTTATTATTATTTTTCTAACCCAGCTTTATTTTTCTGTTCTGAATGCAACTTGTATTACTATATAATTGTTTGTTTACTGATTGTCTTCCCATTGGAATGTGGTACTCATTGGGACATGTTGTTCACCCTTATATCCCAGGAGACTAGAATTCCTGACACATTGTAGGCCCTGAATATTTGCTGAATGAATGAATTAAAAGAGAAATGACTGAATAATAATGACATGTGAGAATACCTAACAAATACATGTACATTTTTTGTTTAATAAAGAATCATTTCATTCTCTATCATTTCCATCCCTTGCTCTCCAGAAAGTTTTCCTCTAGTATTTTTTTTTTTTTTTTTTTTTTAGGATATACTGGGGATTGAACCCAGGACCTTGTATGCAGGAAACAGGCTCTCAACTACTGAGCTACATCTACTCTCCAGTGAGAGTTGTTTTTTTCATTTGTTTGTTTTGTTTTTGTTTTTAGGAGGTACCATGGATCAAATCCAGGACCTCATATATGGATAGCAAGTGCTCAACCACTTGAGCTACATCCACTCTCAGTCTAGTATTTTAAGAAGACAAATACACAAATAACCAAGTCTAGTCCATCATTATATCTAGTTATATTTACCTCATCTTTAAAATTGTTAATTAATATAATATTGCAATTGCAATAATGTAAATAGAAGAGTATGCAATGTTTCTATCTGGTATTTCTTGTTCATAAAAAATTAATAAAATGACTTTAATTGAGAATAGTTCAGAAAAAATGGAAACTTTCTTAATTTTGTAATTTACATAATGGTATTAATGTTTTTTTGATAATTTGAATTTATGATGCATTTTAATGGGAAAAATATGGAAACATTGGGAATGAGAAATGAAAACTCTCTCCTAAGTTCTACATGCCATTAATAGACACCCAACTACCATACGTGTTCTAGACAAGAAACTTAAAAGGAGAGGTATTAACATATGAATCTATATTTCCCTTACTAATTAATAAACACCATGCTGTAACAGTGATAGTATACTAATAAGAAAATTCAATAAATTTACACTAAGAGTCAATGTAATTGGTCCTGTAAGGTAGAAAATGATATATTGTGCATTGATCTTTTAGCAATCTTCCAACTAGAAACAACAGAAGAGAAAGGTAATTACTTTAGTAGGTATCTGAAAATAGTAAGATTAAAACAAGCTAATTAATTATATGTCCATGAGTAGTGAAGAGCTTTGATGAAAGTAAGTGGAGGAAGACAAAATGTGATTCAGCCAAAGAAATGCTAGATTTTAACAATTAGAATATAATCCTGATATAGTTAAATGTCTTTAACTGATTTTTAAGACATTTAAATAGGGACAGGCAAAAACAAAATTTAAAAAAATACACAGCACATTTCCTTATACTCTGCAAGATAAACTGAAATTTCAAAAATGTTTATAACTGTGAAATCAAAACCATTAAAAAAATTACTGGGGATAATTTCATTAAGATGCTCTGTCACCTTCCTTTTTCTAATAGCAAACAGTTTAAAAGAAAAGTATTCTTACAGCAAAAAGTTTTATCTACTGCAGATATTGCTTGGAAGAAACAAAACTTTGCAGGAGATGACTGATTGTTGGAGATTTGCTTATATAAATATTACTTCAACTTAAGTTTATAGATATATCACCAAATCTGAAAATATTTTAACGAAGAAGAAACATTTTAATTTGTATTTTCTCTGGTAAATATTTTGGAACTAATACTGAAAGCCATATAAAAGTAGAATTTGTATGGTTGGAAAGCCTTTGTTCTTTTCATTATTACCTGACTTTTTAGATTTTTTTCTTTCACTGAAATTCAATATGCAAAGAAGGCAAATTTAAGCCAATCCCCATTCTTCTCATCTATAACATTTGTGTGAAATAACAACAAAAACAATAATAATACTTAATTTTCAGGGTTATTAAGTGGATTAGAGTCAATATAACTAGTGTACCTGGCCTAGCAATAAATTGTGCTAATTGCTGTAATTAGTAGAATTATTACTTTTTTTGTTGTTTATAATTTATTTTTTTTAATTAATTGTTTTAAATTTTTATAGAAGCTTTAGATTACATAAATGCTACCTAAAAAATATAAGAAATTTCCATATGCCCCACTTCCTCCCCCTCCCACACTTTCCCACATCAACAACTTCTGTCATTAGTGTGGTACATTTGTTACAATTGATGAACACACATTGAAACATGCTACTAACCATGGATTACAGTTTACATTGTAGCTTACACTCTGTCCTGCACAATTTTGTAGATTATGACAAAATATATAATGGCCTGTATCCATCACTGCAATGTCATGCAGGACAACACCAATGTCCCGAAAATGCCCCCATAATGCACCTATTCTTCCCCCTCCCATCCCTCAGAACCTCTGGTGGCCACTGCCTTTATATCAATGATATGCATTCTTCCATTGCTAGAATAATAATGTCTATAGCAGAATAATAATAAGTCTATTGTAGTCCACTGTTCATTCCCTAGTCTTGAGGATTTGGGGATGGTGATGCCCACTCTGCTTCTAATTGAGAGGGAGCTTAGATCCCATGGGGCAGATGGATGGAGCTATCTTGCTTGCAGTTGCAGATACTCTCTGTTCCTTGGGATGGGCGTTGTCCATCAAAATCTCCTTGTTAGCTGTCTTGGGTGAGTTCAATGAACTGGAGAGTAGGTGTTGCAACTCTGCTGAGATTCAGGGCTCTACTGGCACATGAACAGACCAAATATTTAAGTCTCTGGGACACATAATTATCAAGTATAGTGCTAATTATAGGTTCAAATAAAAGGGCAGAGGGAAGCGGGTGTGGCTCAGTGGATGGGGCCCCCGTTTGCCATGTGGGAGGCCCGGGTTCGCGTCCCGGGGCCTCCTTGTGAGGGCACGCCGGCCTCAGCGGTGCGGTGGGCTGATGCGGCAACCTCACGGCAGGAAGCGGGTGTGGCGCAGTGGATGGAGCACCCGTTTGCCGTGTGGGGGGCCCCGGGTTCGCTTCCCGCTGCCTCCTTGTGGGGGCAGGCTGGCTCGCGGGGCGCCGTGGGCTGGTGCGGCGGGACCTCGCGGCAAGGGGGAGATAAGCAGACACAGAGAAGCAAGGGGGGGATAAATAAATAAAATAAATAAATCTTTTAAAAAAATAAAATAAAATAAAATAACATAAAAGGGCAGAAGAGCCATGTGTAGAGAAACTATAAATGAGTCTAACTCTTTTACACTGGGAAGCATAAATTCCAAAGTAAAGCCCACTGTCAGGATGCCGAATTCCTGAGCTGTCTGCCCTGCTTACAGTTTATGGATGTCTCTAGAGGTCTCAGGAGCTCCACTATTTGAGGCAATGTTTACAGCGACAGTCAATGAGATCCTGCTGGGACTTGCATAAGCATAACCTCTGGAATGACCTCCGAGCTCACTTTGAAATCTTTTAGCCATAAAAACTCATTTGTATTTACCATTTCTCTCTTTTGGTCAAGGTCTTTTCCAGATGCATTGCTAACACTGAGGGATTATTACCAAGTGTCAACTAGGATTATTACTTTTTAAACGTTAAATATTTCCTCTGGTTATTAAGATTAGTCAGTATCTTTCTCACAGCCAGAACTGGGTAATGAAGATGGAAGACTTCCTCTCTTGTTCATCAGGGGACTCACTTGAGGCTTTACATAGGCTCCCAACCTCTACCATAAATCTGAGACAGAAAACCTGCCACAGTCAAGTGAACAGCAAATAGGCTAAGTACAATGTACAAGTTCTCTTTGCATGGATATTTGGATAAATTTCATTATCAACTCAAGTAAAAAGAGAAAAATAAAACACCTAGTCCTATGTGAAATGTCCATACTGCTACTAAGGGGTATTGGCGAACAACTGAGGGGAAATATATACCTTGAAAAATTGTTCTTTGATATCAGTACAAGAACATTTCAGAACTTATTATATCCTGTGACAGTTTGAAGCTGGGTGGAACCCAGAAAATTCTGTTCTTAAAGCATATGACCCAGGGTGGTTTTAATCCTCTCACTGGAGTCCTTTATAAATGGAGGAATAAAAAGCAGCAGATACAGAAAAAAGCTGCAGAGGCAGAGAGAAGCCTCCAGAAGTTGACGAACCCTGGAGAGAGAAAAGATACAGATATAGCAGCCAGTCCTTGGAGAGAAAAGCATCACCTGATGAAGCCTTGATTTGGATATTTTCACAGCTTCAGAACTGTAAGCTCATAAGCTAATAAATTCCCATTATTAAAGCCAACATATTTCTGGTACATTGCTCCCAGAAGCCTTTAGAAAACTAAAACACATCCCTTAACAAAGAAGAATAAAAAGAGGAAAAATAATGAAATAGAAGGAAATCACCAGTAGCAAATAGAATGAAAAGAAAATGACCAATTAAGAAAAGTAATACTGAAGGAAAGAAAAAGGAAAGTATAGAAACACTATATGAAAGGCATTTATTTGAAAAGCAAAATTCTTAGTGCAGGAAGCCATAGATGCATATCCAAAATGTGAGAAACACTACCAGAATTCACAGAATCTAAAGTAAAAGACATATGTCTGAATATAATGAGAAAAAATGTATTTGGATCGCAGAAATGAAAGAGCCCATCTAGACAAAGTAAGTATTTTTGAAAAAAAGTTAGAATAAACAGAATAAAAATAAGCGCAAATCCACAAGAGAAGTAAGTATTCCTGAAGTGAAAAGAGTCAGAAGTATTTTTAAAAAGTGGGTGTTCTAATACAGTTAGCAAAAACTGTGAAAGTGATTCATACCAAGAAACTATTAAGAAAGTATGGGGTTGTGACAATGAAGAAAAAAATCATCTGAAACTCTTCAAAAAAATGTTTAAAATACCTATAAAGGAACAATTATAAGCAGACTTCATATTTCTGCAAAAAAAAAAAAAAAACCCTCAATTTCAAAAATAGTAATAAATAAATTGTTCTGGAAAATTTTGTGATCCAAGAGCTATATGTCCAAAGAACTTCAGATATCCTAAGGCTCATAAGATATGCTGACATGTATCTTCCTTCTACCTGAGTGGCTTTTTCCCTCTTCTCTCTTTGCAACCAAGCTTCACCAGCTTTATTTTACTGGCAAGTTTCTTAAATTTTACTAGGTCATATGATGTTATAACTCATTCCTTAGTGCTACTTTAAAATTCATGAATCAAAATAAAACATTCTTGGCCATAATAAACTGTATTTATAAAATGAATTTAATGTGTACTAACCCAAGATATGAACACAAGGAAAAAGCCCTATGCAATGAATTAAATTTGCAACCCAGAAAGAAAAGTTACGCTTCATTCTTTCTGTAGAATATTTAATTTTAGGACAGTTACATGATCAGAGTTTGGATACATATTACAAGTTGAGAATGTATCATGTACACTCCAAAATGAAACCACTTATTGTTGACACTTAGAATTGATACAATATTTTCTTTGCCATTGCTGCAAAAAATATTGCTATGTTGCTGTTAACTATTGTCCATAAATTACATTAGTTGTATTTTTCTCATGCATCACCTTTTAATAGAAGAATATCCTTGTATTTGTAATATTAACCACAATCCTCATCCACCATAAAAATCACTATGTGTTATACAGTCCCTAGATTATCCTCTAGTTTCCTTTCAATTGACATTTATGTCCCTAGTGTACCCCTTTCAACCACAATCACATTTATAAATCAGCAGTGTTAGTTATACTCACTAAGTATGTTATCAATGGTATCCCTTTTCACACATTTACAATCCCCCTTAATAAACATTGTGCATACATTCAGCAACAGCTCCCCCTTCTCAACCCATTCTAGTATCCTATATTCTAGAATATGCTCCATGAGTTTACTAATTGTATTTAGTTCATATTACTGAGACCATACAAATTTTTTCCTTTTGTGTGGCTTATATTACTCAACATAATGTTCTCAAGGTTTATCCATATTGTCATATGCATCCTGACTTCATTCTTACAGCTGGAGAGAATTCCATTATTTTGTTTATCCGTTCATCAGTTAATGGACACTTGGGTTTTCCCATCTTTTGGCAATTCTAAATAATGCTGCTATGATCATCCATGTGCAAATGTCTGTTTGCATCCCTGCTTTCAGTTCTTCTGAATATATTCCTAGGAGGATTGCTGGATCATATGGCAGATCTATATTTAGCTTCCCGAGGAATATCCAAACTGTCTTCCAGAGACACTGCACCATTCTACATTCCCACCAACAGTGAAGGAGTGTTCCTAATTCTCCATATCCTTTCCAGCACATGTAGTTTTCTGGGTTTTTGTTGTTGTTGTTGTATTGTTTTTTTTGTTTTTTTTTTAATAATGGCCATTCTGTAAGGCATGAAACGATATCTCATTGTAACTTTGATCTCCATTTCCCTAATAGTTAGTGATGATGAGCACATTTCATGTGCTTTTTAGTCATTTGCATTTCCTCTTTGGAAAAATGTCTATTCAAGTCTTTTGCCCATTTTTAAAATTAGGTTGCTTGTCTTTTTGTCATTGCATTGCATGATCTCTTTATATAACATAGAACTCTAACCCTTATTGGGTAGGTGGTTTCCAAATATTTTCTCCCATTGAGTAGGCTGCCTTTTTACCTCTCCACAAAGTCATTTGAAGGGCAAAAGTTTTTGATTTTGAGAAGGTCCCATTTATCAATTCTTTATTTCATTGCTTATGCTTGGGGTATAAGATTTAAGAAACTACCACCTACAACAAGATCTTGAAGATATTTCCTTACATTTTCTTCTAGGAGTTTCATGTTCCTAGCTTTTATATTTAGGTCCTTGATCCATTTTGAGTTAATTTTTGTTTAAGGTGTGAAATAGGGACCCTCTTTCTTTCTTTTGGTTATGGATATCCTGTTTTCCTAATACCAATAGACTGTTTATGACCCAGCTGGGTGGGTTCGGTAGCCTTGTCAAAAATCACTTGGCCATAGATGTGAGGGTCTATTTCTGAACTCTCAATTCAGTTCTATTGGTCAATATGTCTATTTTTACGCCAGTACCGTGCTGTTTTTATCACTATAGCTAAGTAATATGCTTTAAATACAGGAAGTGAGAGTCCTCCAACTTCATTCTTTTTAAAGATATTTTTGGCTATTTGGCATTACCCTTCCAAATAAATTTGATAATTTGTTTCTCAATTTTTGCCAGAAAAGGCTAATGGACTTTTCATTGAGATTGCATTGTATCTGTAAATTAATTTTGGTAGGATTGATATATTAATGATATTTAGTCTTCCAGTCTGTACATGGAATGGCCTTCCATTTGTTCAGGTCAGATTTGATTACCTTTAGCAATATTTTGTAGTTTTATGAGTTTAATCCATTAACATTCAGTGTTATTACTCACAACGAATTTCTTACTTCAGCCATATTTTCTTTAGGTTAATGCATGTCATATGTTGTTTTGTTTCTGTTTTTGTTTTTTAGTTGTCTTTAAACTCTCCTCCAACTCTCTCTCCCTTGTTTTTTCCTTTCAACTTTTAGAACTTCCTTTAGCATTTCTTGAAATACAGGTTTCTTATTGGCATACTCTCTTAATTTCTGTTTACCTGTGAGTATTTTGAACTCTCCATCATTTTTGAATGCCAGTTTTGCTGGAGAGAGAATTCGTGGTTGGAAGTTTTTTTCTTTTAGTACTTTGGCTATGCCATACCACTGTCTTCTTGCCTCCATGGTTTCAGATGAGAAATCAGCACTTAATCTTATTGTGCTTCCCTTGATGTGATGGTTCTCTTTTCTCTTGCTGCCTTGAGTATTTTCTCTTTGTCCTGAGCTTTGGACATTTTGACAATTATATGTCTTGGAGTTGGCCTGTTGAGATTTATACTGTTTAGGGTGCGCTGTTCTTCCTGGATCTGCACATCCATCTCTCTCAATAGGTTGGGAAGTTTTCAGCCATTATTTCCTTCAACACTCTTTCTGTTTCCTTTCCCTTCTCTTCTCCTTCTGGGATGCCCATAATGTGTATGTTTATGCATTTTGTGTTGTTGGTTAAATCCCTGAGTCCCTGCTGTATTTTTTCTATCTTTTTGTCTATCTGTTCTACTGTCTCTTTGATTTCAGATGTATTGTCTTGCACATCACTAATTCTTTCTTCTGCCTGTTCAAATCTGCTGTTATGTGTATCCATTGTCTTTTTGATTTCTTGCATTGTGCCACTGATCACCATCATATCCATTATCTTTTTATGTATGTTTACAATTTCTTCAGTATGTTCTCCCAGTGTCTTCTTAATATCCTTATTCTCTTCCTTCATTTCATTAAGTTGGTCCATGATATTTGTTTGGAAAGCTTTGATTAGTTGTTCGATGTCCTGCATCTCTTCCTGGTTTTTAGTTTGTTCATTGGGCTGGTCCATGTCTTCTTGTTTCTTACTGTGGTTTGCAATTTTTTGTTGCCCTTTAGTCATCATTTTGTCTTGATGGGTTTATTCAGTTGATTAGCTTCTCTCTCTGCTCTAGAGTTTTATTTAGCTGGTGGTTCTGTGTGGGTGTTAAGTTTTCTCTTTGACACTTTTTCTTCTTATTTTATTTCCTTGCTTCTTTCTATGTTCCCTTGAAGGCAAAGATTAGGGCCAGAGGAATCGAAAGATGTGAGAAAGGAAGAAAGATAACAGTAATATTGATGAAAGTTAAAAGAGGGGCTGTATAAGACTTAGTGAAATGAATATTTAGCTAATGTAGGCAGTGTAGAGTAGTAGGGAAAAAAAGTGGAGTACCTACCATGGACTGGGAAACCAAATAGAGGAATATAATATAATGATTTAGAAGGCTAGAATGATGAGGAGGGAGAGAAAGAGTAAAGAAAGGGCTGAAAGGAAAAAGTTAATATTACTAAAAAAAGAAGAAAACCAAATAGATAGAATAGAAATTGTCACCCTTAAGTTGTGGGCTAATGAAAAAACATGGTATGTAAGAACCACAACAGAAAGCCGAAGGCAGAAAGATGAAGGAAGCAAAAGAGATAGCTTGGGATACAAAATCAATATAGACAGAGAATGGGAAATCACTGAAGAAGAAGCACAGCAAAGAAGAGACAAGCTAGCAGCACATAATTTAAACAAAAAGAAAAAGAAAGAAAGAAGAAGGGGGGAGAGGAAAGAGGAAAGAAAAGCAAGAGATAACAAATAAACAGAGAAAAATGAAACAACCACACAAGCAAGCAGTCAAACAAATCTAAGGAGGAACAGTGTTCCTTCTTGGGCCCTTGTGGAACCTCTCAGCCTGCTTGTATTTTTCAATCAATTGCCCTGAAGGTTCTATATGCAGGTTTTGAGGCAGATTTTAGCTATTAAACTAAATTAAAAAGAAAAATTCATTTT
>JAQZBX010084655.1:0-13230 GCA_029593785.1 Cabassous unicinctus | reverse complement strand
CTTTAGACCCGCCTCCGCTCGTTGACCTTGTCAAGGAGAGCGCCCGGCGACCTCCCCTGGCCTCCTGCTGCAGGTGGGGGCTGCTGGCGGCGCCCTAGCCCTGGGGGTGGGCGCGGGCCGCGAGGCGGTGGTGGGGAGGCCGTGGGAAAGTGCTGCCCGGCTCCCCTCCGTAAATATGCCTGAAAGAACCGTGCACCTAAGGTTTAGGTGCGTGCGGCTCAGAGAGTGGCTTTTCCAGAAGCTTCTAACGTTGAGATGATCTGGAAAGGCCCAGAGAACTGGTTGGGGTCAGCAGTGGCCTCGCTGGCACTTTTGACAGGACACCCTCGAGTGTCTTGAAGGCCTGGTAGGAAGATTTTTACCCTATTTCAGCCAGTCTAAGGCACCGCGGGCTTTAAGGTAGATGACTAAAAATAGGCCAATAAGAAAGATAACCCGCTGCTGATTAAACTGTGAGGAACCTGGGGTTCAAAGAAGCACCCAGTTTCAGAGGTTTTTAAAATGTGTTCTTTACAATTGCTGAAACACAGCAGCTGCCACCTTGTCAGGCATTTAGTTTTTCTAGTTTTCGCCTTAAGAGAGTGTTGTGCTGATGAGGAAGCAGATTAACTAAGGCTCTGCTAGGTGGTGGGGACAGACCCCTACTCAGGTCCCCTTGAGTCCCCTTGGTGTGTTGCAGCAAAGCTGGAGTGAAGACGTTGCAGCCTCAGCATCCCAGTGCCTCACACAGTCACCTCTCAGTGAATTTGCATGATTTGGGGCAGATGAGAGAAGGGAGTCACTGATAATTGGAGATAGAAGAGAACAACAACTATTTCTCAGTCATTCGGGGATAACTACCTGTACCTGAGCTGGACAAGGCCTCTTCCTGCTCTGAAGTGACATAACCCAGTATCCACACTTGTCATGATCCATGATTCACAAAGATTCAGAGCTCTTTGTGATTTATGGACATTGCCCCGGTTTTTTTCAATTTTAATTTTTTAGGAGGTACTGGGAATTTAAGTCCGGAGCTTGCATATGCAAAGCAGGCTCTCAGCCACTGAGCTATCTAGGGAGCCCCACATCTCATCTCCCCACTAGAGGGGTGGTCCTGAGAGGGCAGGGGCCAGGTCTGAAGGACAGCCTTCTCCACCTTGATCATCTTTCCTCTGAAAGGGGGCGTAAATCAGCGGTGGGTTGCAACGATGTGGGGTGGGCATGGGGCTGGGTAGAAAGCCACAAGGGCTTGGTGTTGTGGCAGCTGCCACGGGCGGGGGAAGAGGAGGGTGCCTAGTAAACGATGCATAGCATTTAATAAGCCTTTGCTAAATGAAGAGAGACAGGAGAGGGGGCTGGAAAGGGACCGTGCACTGAGGACATCTGGGGAGCTGACCCATACCTGCCGTCACTGTCCTTTGTCCTGTGGCCCCACCTCCCCAGCCATGCCCATATAGACTCTAATGTTGGACCTCGGCACCTGTCAGAAACACTGGCTAGGTCACTGACCTCTCTTTCCCCTCTCTCTGCCCACAGGAATGCCAGAAGGGCCGTCAGTGAGGAAGTTTCACCACTTGGTGACCCCCTTTGTGGGGCAGCAGGTGGTCAAGACGGGGGGCAGCAGCAAGAAGCTCTGCCCCGCTGACCTGCAGGCCCTATGGCTGCAGGACACGCAGGTGAGCTCATCACGCCCTGGCGGCCTTGTTGGTACCTCTCGCAGGTGAGCCGAGTCCATCTGCACCTTCTGTGCCTCCCTGGACTTCATCCCGAGACATCTGCTGCTGCCACTTCATGGCCAGGACGCACACAGCTCCCCCTCTTTCTGCCTGATGCCCTGGGCAGAAGAGGCACCCACAGTAGCCTGTGGATCTACCCAAAAATAAAAGTACACAAGCTGGAGATTCTGATTCGGGGGGTGCCCCTCTGCTGGGAAACCCCATGGAATTCCATGGGGCCAGCGGTGAAGCTAAGGACAGAGTATAACGTCAGTTCTGTGTGTGAATCCAGCTTCTCTTTGCCTGGAGCATACCACAGAACTCCTTGAGAGGCTCACAAGCTCTTTGTGCCCTGCCTCCTCCTCTAGCCTTGTTTTCACCTTGCCCGAATCTGACTTCCAGCAGCACTGAACTCTCCAGAGCTCCTCCAACAGCCTTCCTTGCCCTGGGCTCTGACATGCTGCTCCCTTGCTCGGGCAGGTTATGCTTTTCTCCCAACTCTGCCCCATCCCTGCCCCTCAGTTTACCCTGGTAATTCCTAGTTTTTCTGCTGGACTCGGCTTAGACATCATGTCCTCTGAGAAGCCTGCCTTGCCCACTCCCGCCCCTGCCGGCTCCCTCTTCTGTTTGCACGTTGCTTTTGCTCATTGTTTTTGCTCGTTGTCTGATTGTTTTTTTGCTGGTTGTCTGTCTGCTTTTTCTTTAGGAGACACCCGGAACCAAACCTGGGACCTCCCATGTGGAAGACAGGTGCTCAACTGCTTTAGCCACATCTGCTCCCTGCTCATTTTTTTAAAATTTCTCATTTTGTTTTTATTTTTTCTGCTCATTTGTTTTTGCTTATTGTCTGCTCACTCATTTTTGTTTGCTCATTGTTTGCTTGTTGTTTTTGCTCATTGTCTGCTCGTTGTTTGTTTGTTTTTATTTGGGAGGCACTGGGAACTGAACCCGGGACCTCCCATGTGGGAGGCAGGTGCTCAACTGCTTGAGCCACATCTGCTCTTAACCTGCCTACTTTAGGCTGGCAAGAGATTCCTGTGGGCCCTTATCACTGATTTTATCTTGCCTTTTGAGTGGAGGAGACAGATGAACAGGGCAGGGGCTGCGTCCTATCAGTATTGTGTCCCTAGCATTGAGCTGTGTGCCACACACATGGAGGCACATGGTTAATGCTTATAGAATGAATAAATGGGCCCAGCTACTTCTTAGCTATGTGAGCTTGAGCAAGTTATTTATTCTCTTAGCTCTAGTTTCTTCAACTGTAAAATGGGGATAAACCACCTCTTTGTTAAAATTGTGGTATTAAGCAAATTTATGCCTGACACATAATAGGCACTCAGTAAACGTTAGTCCTTTCTTTCACCTTGGCCTTCCCACACACAGGTTCTAAAACCATTCTTAGTTTGAACTGGAAGAGGTCTTCTGGACCTTCACTCGTATCTTAGACATTTAGACACTGAAGATTCAGGAAAGGGGAGTGATTAGCTCAAGTTTACTGGCAGGGGGCATGGACCTGAGCCCGGGCCCGGCTTCCAGGTTGTGATCTCCCGCTGTGGTGTTTGGTTTCTTTGAGAGGCTCTGTGATTCGCAGGGGCAGGGAGGGATTATTTCCCCAGCCCTAGGGCTGGCGCTCAGCAAGTGCCTTCCCCGTGGCTGAGTGGACAGATGGCTGCTGGCCAGAGGAGCCTGTCACCCAGTAAACAAGGCGGGAGCCAGGGCTGCAGGGAATCCGGGAGCAGTGCCTGAGAGGCGAGTGCTGAGCAGGGGGCTGCTTTCTCCCCGCTGGCCAGTCCCTTCCCCTGGTAGCGTAGAGTTCAGTTGGGAAGGTAAGACCTCCATGTCTACAGTGAAATGGCTGAGTGACACTAAAATGGCAAGGAAGAGAGCATACGATTTAGACCCAAATTACGGCCCTGGCCCAAAGCGGGTGCCGAGAGTCAGGGAATGAGGTCATTGTGGCCTGGAGTTGGGCCTTGAAAGGTGGGAGATTTAGATAGACGAAAAGGAGAGGAAAGGGCTTTTCAGGTGTGAGAAGCAGAAACACACGGAAAAGACGGAGAAGCAGGGTGGGCTGATGAGGTGGGAAAGCTTGGCCCGGGCTGCTGCACAGCTGTTTCCCTCGCACTTCCTTCTCTGCCCTTCCTTGTCAGCCCCCTGGTTGCGTATCAGGAATTGTGTCTTACGCAAGGGAGCACTGTTTCTCCCTCTCACAGCATGGCAAGTCGGGAGGCAGGCACACGCATCAGCAGGGACCAGGCCCCTTCCAGCTCTTTCTCCCGTGGTGGTGTCCTCCTCCTCATGGTGATGAGATGGCAAGCAGAGCCCCAGCCCTTGCATCTGCTTTCTAGGGAGGAAGAAAGGACCTGCACGCTGGTTAACTCCCTCTAAAGAGCTCTTCTGGAAACCGCGCTTGACGTCTTCTGCCGCCCCTGTCTGTGAGGGAGGCTGGGAGAGATGGATGTTTTGCGGGGAACAGAGCTGCTCCCATCCGTGGGTGCTCTTAGCGGGAAGAGGGCAGAGGAGGACGCTGGAGAGGCAGCCGGCAGTCTCTCCTGCATTCCTTGTCAGCCCCTCTCTCGAGTCACACCTCCATTTTTGCAGGAAGCCTCCCTCTGCCCGCTGCCTGGGAAAGGCTTGGCAGGTAAAGCTCGAGTCCTTGCGAAGCTGTCAGTTTTACATTCCACCTGAGTTTGGGTCAGGTGGGAGAGGTGATGCTCAAACCCTAGTCCACATTTAAACTTTAATTTCCCCTTTTATATATATAAAAAAGAAGAAAACAATCTGTATATAAAGGCTTTGTTGAGATAATTCACTCAGAATGGGCCATTTAGTGGACATAGAGGTTCTATTTCCTTTCTTGGCTGTTAGGAATAATGCTGCTGGAAACCTTTGTATACAAGTTTTTGTGTGGACGTTTGTTTCCAGTTCTCCTGGGTTTATTCCTTGTAGTAGAACTGCTCTGCCCTATGGTAGCTGTGTGATTCGACTTTTGAGGAGCTGCCAGACGGTTTCCCAAAGCAGTTGCACCATTTTGTATTTCTGCCAGCAGCGTATGAGGCTCGGTCCTCCCGTTTTTAACCTCAGGCCTCATCCCTCCTCCACATCTCCCGCTGCCTCCAGATCCCAGGCCTCTTTGGGGCGCACAGGGTGATTGGTTCACCCCTCGCCAGGGCTGCCCCCTTCTCCGTCCTGCGGCCTCAGGTACCACTGCTGCCTTCTGCCCGCCAGAGGGGCTTTGGCATTTCCTGTCTGCTGCTCTTCTCTTTTCCCTTGTGGGTTTAGAGCTTTGTAATTCTTTACTAGCTTGTTGGTGTGGTAGGGAGCAGAGATAAAGCACGCGTTCCCTGCACTTGTCTCGTCAGAAGATTCCCTCACCTCAGCCTGGGAGACTCCTTCTCTCAGGTAATACTCAGCTTTTCCTTCGAGGTGTTACTGCTTCTTCCTATGCTGCCTCTGTGTTCCATTCATAATTTTGTCTTTTTTTTTTTTTTTTTTTTAAAAACTTTTCATTTAGAATTAATTTCAAGCTTGCAGGACAGTTGTAAAAATAATACAAAATCAATAAAGCGAACTCTAATATACCTCCCTACCGAGATGCTCAGATTCACCAACTTTTACCATTTTTGCCACATTTGTTATATCATTCTTTCTACCTACCTACCGACCTATCTTATGAATATTTGATGGTAGGTTGCGTACATCATGCTTCTGGAACACTGACTATCTCCTTCCGTGTTTCCTGAGAGCAACGACACTTATGTAACCTCATTAAGTAGAGTGATGAAGTTCAAGAAATTCAACATTTATATACAGCATGCAGTCTCTTCCATTTTTTCCAATTATCCCAATAATATCTTTTTGGGCATTTTATCCTCTGTGATTAGATCAAGTCCAGGATCATGTATAGCATTTATTTGTCATTGTATCTTTAGTCTCTCTTTAAATTGTGGAAATATGTATACAGCGTAAAGTTTCCCACCTCAACTACTCCCAAACATAAAACTCAGTGATATTAATCATATTCACTGTTCATCAGAATTTTGCCACCATTGGTGAATTTGCATCAAGAAAGTATTTTCTGGAGCAAATTCTGTTATGCCAGATTATTAATTCATCACTCAGGTTTTTTCTGTAGCTCAGTTAAGCCATTTCTAATGTGTGGCAGAAAACAGCCTGTGCTGTGTTTTGCAGATAAGTTTTTCTGGGATCATGGAAAGCTAATGACCTCCTTTGATTAGAGGATTTCAAAAAACTGTACAGTGTGTAATTTTTGTACCAATTGACAAATTGGAGATCATATTGGAAGAACTCTAATCTTTACGTATGTACTTTTGGTGGTCAAAAGAGTGACGGGCATTTCCAGTGTTAATACCCAGTGTTTTGGTTTTACCTGTTTGAAAGAGTCTCTCTACAGAACAGACTCATTCTGGAATCAGGCCATACACAAATTACATACCAGAGCTTAGCAATATGAAAATAAAATACAGAACAGCTGAACATTATTTTACAAATATTTCCCGTTTTCATTTTACTGAAATCACTTTCATTGGGATGAGGTGAGTTCTTTTCCTTATACATGTTACAGTGGTAGTTTGATTCGTTGATCAGCTTTTGTGTCAGGATTGCATTTTTACCGATCTTATTTATTTGAGTTCTCTGTGGCCAGTATTTCTATCAAGTCCGTTTTGCAGGGGAGTGGTGAGTGGTGCCAAGCTTTGCAATGTGGAGTCTTTAGCTGCTATCCCTTTTTGCGTGTTTGCTGATTATTCTAGCAAAGAAAAAATTATTATGGTTTGAATAGAAGAATGAAAGTTTGCATTTATTTCTTAGATAATCCATGAAAAATGGGAGCAGTTTGCTTCAGGTATCCTAGGATGGCTCTTCTCTCTGGAATGGATCTATTTAGTTACTAATCTAATTCTTCCACTTACATCCAGTCGCTTGGAAAACCATATTCTGACTTGCCCATACAACTGGAGCAAAAAGCAAAAGGCAGGGCCAAAATAATCTGATACATTCTGGGAAAACTTCATGGGAGAGGCAAGAAGGGAGAAATCTGCACTAGAATAGTTGTCTGGATAAGCTCAGCTAGTCTGTCTTGGTCTGTAAGACTTAGATCTCTGTTCATTTTATTTCTAGGTCCATGGGAAGAAATTATTCCTTGGATTTGATACAGATGACGAAATGGGGCCCTCTGGAAACAAACCCCTGTCGGAGCCTCCGCGGAAAAGAGTGAGGAAGGAAGAGGCTGGGACCCGAAAACAGACCTGGGAGCCCAATGGACAGAAAATCTCCGACCAGTCCTTAAGGTCCTCGGAGCTTGTCGCTCCCAAAGGAGAGGACAGTTCCGCGTGCTTGGGGGGAGACGGCCCTGCAGGAAACGCTGGGAGGTGGCTGCAGGTCGGCTTCGGTTTGTTTGGCAGCGTTTGGGTGAACGAGCTCTCCAGAGCCAAGAAAGCAAACAAGAGGGGTGACTGGAGGGACCCTGTGCCCAGGTAATGGCGTGGCGGCGTGGCTGCGTGGCGGCGTGGGTCTTTGGTGGTCAGCCTGGGCCAGGCACCGGCCGTGGCGGGGCTGGGGCTGGGCCTGGGAGCGCTCTCAGGCAGGCATACCCTTGCTGTGGAGAGCCCGCAGTCTGGAAGACATGCCCATAAGTAGGCACCCCAAGAGGGGAATGGCTGAGAGAGGGGGAGACCTTTGCCAACAGAGGTGCAGCTGGAGTGAGCGAGGGCGTCAGCATCTTATGTCCAGACTAGTGGTGCACTTTGAATTTAGGGACAGACTTTTCCGGTTTTTAATCTATTAAATTGTGCACGAAACTCTTGTCTATATTTATTATTATTTCCTTAGTGTAGATTCCCAGAAGAGCAATTGCTGGTCGAGGAGAATGAACATTCTTGTGAAGGTTTCTATCACCTTAAGACAGTGCTAGCTTAGCTGCATTCTCGCTAGCTTTGGGTTGTCTACTTTTTTTTTTTTTATCAATTTGCAAGCATTTTTGGATATTACGTCTTTTAATGTTTGTAGTACGTATTGCCGGTATTGTTTCGAGTCTGTCGTATGCCCTTGACTTTGTGATGCCCTTTGCCCTTCAGGATTTTTTATTTTTTTGTAGTCAATGGTTAGTTTTTCTTGGTGGCTTTTAAATTTCCCCTCTTACCAAAGAAGGCCCCTTCTACCCAAAGCCACACAAATGTTTTTCTATTTTCTAAAAGTTTGTAATTTTATTTTTTTAGTCTTTATTTACGGTGTGAAGTAGGGTAGTAGGATGCTTTGGGCTGTGAAAATAGCTCAGTGGCTTAAATGGTGAGAGATTTTATGGCTCATGTAACTGGAAGTCCAGAGGGAGAACGGGTTTTGGAGTTGACTCAGTTCCGAGGTTCTGGCTCCGTTTTTTGGGTGATTCTCCTGCCCTGTGCGTTGTATCAGCAGCTTATAGCCACACCAGAAAAGAACCGGGGAAGAGAGGGTCGCCTCCGAGAGTCCCAGCGAGCAAGGAAGAGCTTTTTCAGAAACCCTCTGCAGAGCTTTCCTTGCCTTAAGTTGGGTCACTGCTAATTCCTGAATTAATTGCTAGCTAGGAGAATTGCAATGCCCTTAGGCTAAACAGGCTCATCCCTAGGTTTTCAGATTTATTGTCATAGAAGTAACAAGATCCATTCCCTTATTTTTATTTTTATTCCCTTATCTTTTTAATCTCTTCTTGCCAAGTAGGTCTCCTTTCTTATTCTTAATTTATATATTTTATACTTTATTTTGTTATATGTGTTTTATATTTTGTCTTCTCTCCCCTTCCCCCCTTTTATAAGGCTTGTCAGAGCCTTATCTACTTTACTGGTCTTCCAGAAAAATTTTAATTTTTTTTTTTGAGGTACTGGGGGCTGGGGATTGAACCCGGGGTGTCGGACGTGGAAAGCTGGCACTCAATCACTGAGCTACATCGGCTCCCAGAATTTAATTTTTTATACTCTTTTTATATGGAAGAGTACTTACTAATTACTAAATGTTTGGTGTCACTTTTTTTTTTCATCACTTAAATTTTTTTATTGGATTATACTTATAGAATGCAGCCTATAAATTTTCTACTTTTGGCATCTATTAAAATTTGCTTACATTTTATATACATAAATGAAGGTTGTGTATTCATTAAGTGTAAAACATTCTTTTTGCTTTGATAACGAGATTCTTTCTCTCATTGCTTTTTTTTTTTTCCTAAAGATTTTATTTATTTATTTATTTATTTATCCCCCCCTTGCTGCTTGTGCTTGCTGTGTCCATTCGCTGTGTGTCTTCTCCGTGTCTGCTTATCTTCCCCTTGCTGTGAGGTCCCGCTGCATCAGCCCACCGCGCCGCGCGGGCTGGCCTGCTCTCACAGGGAGGCCCTGGGAAGCGAACCCAGGGCCTCCCACATGGTAAACGGGGGCTCTGTCGGTTGAGCCACACCTGCTTCCTGTTGTGAGGGCTTGCTGCATCAGCCCACTAGGCTGCGCAGGCCGCCTGCCCTCACAAGGAGGCCCTGGGAAGCGAACCCGGGGCCTCCCATATGGTAAACGGGAGCTCTATCGACTGAGCCACTCCCGCTTCCCTCATTGCCTATTTTTTGTTTACTTATAGGTCAAACTCAGGAAGAGATGTATTAAAGCTCCCTGGTGTAGTTGTGGTTTTATATAGTTTCTCCTTGTCTTTGTTTTATGTATTTTGTTGCCTTACTGCCCAGTCCATAAAGGTCCATGACTTGTATAGGACTTTTGAGGATTGCAGCTTTATTATCAAACAATATAGTAACCTTTTCTACCTTTAGTCTTGAATTTTGCTTCATTTTCATTTGCCTCAAGAAATTGTCTAATTTCCCTTATGATTTCTTCTTTAACCCATTGGTTGTTTAAGAGAGTACATTGTTAAATAATTTTATGTATTTGTGAATTTTCCATTTCTCCCTCTGTTATTGATTTCTAGCTTCATTCCTTTGTGGTCAGAGAAGATACATGGTGTGATTTTAGTATTTTTGAATTTATTGAGATTTGTTCTATGACCTAAGATAGGGTCTATCCTGGAGAATGATCCATGTGCACTTGAGAAGAATGTGTACTCTTTCGTTGTTGGGTGATGCGTTCACTATATTTGTTAGGTCTGCCTGGTGTATTGTTCAAATCTTGTGTTTCCTTATTGATCTTCTGTCTAAACGTTTTATGTATTATTGAAACTGGTGTATTTAATCTCCTACTATTAATGTAGAACTGTCAATGTCTCCTTTCAAATCTGTCAGTATTTGCTTCATATATTTTGGGGCTTTTATGTTGGGTGCATATATATTTCTAACTGTTACAGCTTCTTGTTGAATTGACCCCTTTATCAGTGTATAATGACTGTCTTTGTCCCTCGAAACCGTTTTTGACTTAAAGTCTGTTTTATCTGATACTCGTATAGCCACCCCAGCTCTCTTTTGCTTACTACTTGCATGGTATATTTTTTTCCATCCTTTCACTCTCAGCCTACTTATGTCTTTGATTTTAAGGTGAGTCTCTTGTAGAAAGCATATAGTTGGGTCATGCTTTTTTAATCCAGTCTGCCAATCTCTGCCTTTTGACTGGAGCATTTAATCCATTTATATTTAGTCACTACTGATAATACAAGACTTTTCTTCTGCCATTTTGCTATTTAGTCTTCGACCTTTTTTGTCCCTCAATTCTTTCTTTAATGCCTACTTTGATATTTGATTTTTTTGTATTGTACTATATTGAGTTCCTTCTCATTTCTCTCTGGATATATTTTTCATAAATTTTCTTTGTGGTTACCATGGGGTTAAAACTTAACATTGTGATTGTATGGTGTGTGAATATATCTCAATAAAACTGCTTCATAAACAAAACAAAAACAAAAAAGCCTTAACATCCTAAATATATAGCAATCATATTTGATTTGATAGCAACTTGACCTCAATATCATTCTCTTGCACTGTTTCTATGCCCTTCCATTCCCCGTGTTTCTTTTTACTTGTTAAGATGATATCTTTGTACATTGCATGTCAAAAACCATAGATTTATCATTACTTTTTATGCATTTTCATTTACTAATGAGTAAGAAGAAGAGTTACATGCCAAAATAATACAATATAATGGTACTGGATTTATAATTCCCCAAATGGTTACCTTTACCGTAGGTCTTTATTTCCTTTTGCTGCTTTGAACCCCTGTCTGGTGACCCTTCCTTTCAGTCTGAAGACCCCCTTTAGCACTGCTTATAGGGCAGGTCCAGCGGTGGCAAAGTCCCTCAGCTTTTGTCTATTTGGGAATATCTTAATCTCTCCCTCACTGTTGAAAGGAAGTCTCACTGGATATAAGGTTCCTGGCTGGCAGTTGTTTTCTTTCAGCACTGTGGGTATTTCAACCCACTGCCTTCTTGCTTCCATGGTTTCTGATGGGAAATCGGTACTGAATCTAATTTGCCTCCCTTGTGTGTAACATACTGCTTTTCTCTTGCAGCTTTCAGAACTCTCTTCTTGCCCTTCGCACTCGACAGTTTGATCAATATGTGATTAAGTGTATTTTTCCTCAAGTTTATTCTGTTTGGTTTTTCTGGGCTTCTTGAATGCAAATATTCACGTCTTCTGCTAAGTTTGGGAAGTTTTCTGTTATTATTTCTTTGACTATTCCTTATGCCCCTTTCTTTCTTTTTGGGGCTCCCGTAGTGCATATATGGCTACCCTTGATGGTGTCCCAGAGGTCTCTTAGGCTATTTTTGTTTTTTTATAATTCTTTTCTCTTCTCCTCAGCCTGACTTGTTTCAATTGTCTTGCCTTCCAGTTTGCTGATGCTTTCTTCGGCCAGCTCCAATTTACTGTTGAAACCCTCCTGGGAATTTTTCCTTTCAGTTCCTGTGGACTTCAGCTTGAGTAGTTCTATTTGGTTCCTTTTTAAAATTTCCATCTCTTTATTGAGATTCTCATATTGTTCATTCATTGTTTTCTGGATATCTTTTTTTTGTTTTTTTAACAAATCCATTTTATTTATACATATTAATAAAGCATACAATTCATCCAAATTGTACAATCAGTGGTATGTTTTCTAGGTATCTTTTAGTTCTTTCTCTGTGTTTTCCTTCATCTCCTTGAGCATATCGAAGATCTATTTTTTAAAGCCTTTGTCTGGTATGTCCACAGTTTGGTCCTCTTTATTGGTATTTCTGGATTTTTATCCCTTTCCTTTGGATGAGCCATCATTTCCTGTTTCTTTTTTGTCTTGTAATCTTTTGTTGCACACTGCACATTTTAATATTTGTAAAGGTTAACACTGGGATTTATTCCCTGATATTCTGTTTCTTGAGTCTGTAATCCACTGGTGATGGGACAGCTTTTCTTGGGTGTCAGCCCTCCTGTGAGGAAGGCCCCTCCAAGGCGAATGCAGGGTCCTCCCCGTCTTTTCTGGGCACGTGTCTTGTCCTGATTTGCGCTTGCCAGCTTAGGAGGTCCCCTGTTGACAGGAGTTTGAGTGCCCCCTCTACCTCCCAGGAGACGGACCTTCTCCCCTCCCAGGCATGGCACTGCTGGAGTAAAGCAGGTAAGCTTTGCCCCAGGTTGTCTGCTTCTGCTCTTTCCTTGTCTCAAGCTGTTGTTTGCCTTGGGGGTCGGGGGTCAGATTCTGGGAGGAGGGGGGCACGCCAGAGTGGCGTTGCCCAGCTTGTCTTTCCCATCTGGGACAGGCCAGGAACCCAGAAAGGGGCTGCCAGCCTGCTCCAGACCTGGAAGGGGGTGAGGGAGGGACCGGGAAGGGGGCCAGGAGTTCCATTCACTCCCCAGAGCCGTGCTTTCTTGACCTGCCCAGCAGGTGCAGCCTCCACCGGTCCTCTGCAGCTCTGCCTTTAAGCCTCCACCTCCGCCTTTGTCTGGGTGGGCTGCAACAGTGGCCACCCTCAGAGCTGAGCCCCCAGCCATCTGAAGTTGCTAATCAAAAGCCGCGGTCAGCCGTTGGCCTGTGTCCACCCTGGATCTTTGTGTCCCTTTTTGGCACCAGCAAGCAGTGCTGTGGGCTGCACCCCTGCGCGGCCTGCTGTGAGGGTGGCAGAGGGGCGTCGGTACCTGCCCGTGCATGGAGAGCAGTCTCCTGGTGTCTTCCCTAATTTACCAGCCTTTTCCTTCGCTCTTCCCTGGGTGCTGTACTGTGTTCTGCTCTCCTCTGGAGTTTTGAAATAGTTGATTCAGTTCATGTCTGTTTAATAGTTGTTAAGGTGGAGGGACTGGTTCCTGGAGCTTCCTACTCTGGCCATCTCCCCACAATCCCATGGCGTGTGTCTTTTTTGGTAAATCTTGCCTGGGATTGTGTGATGTCACCCTGGCATCCGTCTCTTTCCCCTTCCCAACAGAGCCCTGTGTTGTTGTTTTTTTAGGTAGCCACACTCCCTGCACGCCCTGAGCGCTATACTTTTTCATATTTTCCAAATTTACTTCTGTGAAGTTGTTTTGGTATAATCAGGAAAATGGGTGTGTATATGTAAATTAAAAAAAATAATATATATATATATATATATTTTTTTTTTTTTT
>JAQZBX010084654.1:0-13232 GCA_029593785.1 Cabassous unicinctus | reverse complement strand
TATCACTTATCATCAATCCATATCTGCATCTATCCATCCATCAACTGTCATCATGGGCACTAGAGGCCAGAGTATCTGGAGGTTCGTGAAGACAGGCAAGAGCAGGCTCGAGTCCCACTGAGGCTGGTGGCGGTGCTGCACGCTTTTGCAGAAGGGAGGGAAGACGTGCCGCCACCCCAGCACCGGGGTCCTGCGGCCTCCTGTTCTCGCCTTATGGGCAGCAGGAGGAATCCATCCGCACAAAGAAAACTCTGCTCTTCCTCTCTTCTTTCCTTTCTCCCATTTCCCCTCCCTCCCTCCCTCCCTCTTTTCCTTTTTTTCCTTCATTCTCCTTCTTTTCTTCCTCCCTCCACAGGAGCCCACAGGAAGGACAGAGAGCGTGGGAAGAAGGCCAGGCGGCACCAAGCGCACCAGCTCGGCTAAAACCCACCCTGAGCGAGCACCTGGAGGCCTCGGCTCCCCCTGAGAGCGTCCACCCCAGGACTGCCCAGGGTGGGGGCTCTGCGCCTCGCTGCCCGGGGCCCAGGAAGGTGACAAAGCTCTTTGGGGAGAGGGTGGCTTTGACTCATGAATGCAGGCAGCGGCATGCGGGCTAATTCCCGCCACCTGAGCGCTCTTCAGCCCCTGCAGTGCCAGGCGGGTGGACAGTGAGGGGCTTTGGGGCTGCGTGGCCTGCCGGGGCTCTGGACCCTGCTTGGCCAGGCCGGAGCTGCTGTCTGGAATTGTTTTTGGAAGCGTATGCTGTGGCTGCCAACTCTGCCGATCATACTGGACACACGCAAGGACCTGCGGGGGGCTCAGATGTGCTGGGCAGAGGCTTCCAGCAGCGTCACAGTGAAAATGACCATGAAACAGCCGCAGCTCTCACAGACTGAGGCTTTCTCCATGCCACGCTCTGGACCAAGCCGTAAACCCCCCTTCTCAAAAGCTATGATGTGCGTGTTGTTAGCCCCATGTTTAGGTGAAAATAGAAATAGCCAGTTTACTGAGTATTTGCTACTCGGATGGACTATATTGCACACTTGAGATGGGTGATCTCGTTCAACACTCACGACTCAATGAGGTAGACATTATTATGACCCTGTTTTAGCAGATGAGGAAACTGAGGCTTAAAGTAAGTGTGTATGATTTGGGCAGATTTTTAAACGCTGGCTGTGTATTCTAAGCACCTGGCTGGAGGAGTGGAGGATGTCCCCCTAACACCTGCTACCTACTCTGCAGAAAGAGGACAGGGCTGCGGAGCACGGGTGCAGCTTGCTCGTAAGGGGAGGCCCTGGGCAAAGCAGAGCAGCACACCTGCTTCCTGCCACCTTGAGTGGGAACAACGAAACCTACCCTGACGTTACCGGACTGTTACTTGGCAGAAAAAGAACAAAATATGGTGACATCCACTCCTAAGAACAGCTGTTCATCCCTCCAGGTGTTCCTGGCACAGCCCTAAGCTCCGGAGGTAAGTGAAGAACAGGTAGGCCAGGGCGCTGGAGGAGGACTTGGAGGAAGAGGGGGCCGGTTCGCCTGACCACCCTTGCTCTGTGCCAGCCCAGGCGAGGCGTTTGCACACGTTCGTTTCCCTATTTAAAGAAGGGGAAACTGAGGGTCAGGGCTTGAGCAACTGGTCTAAGAAACATTTTCACTCTAAGGCAAGCAGGACAGAGAGCATTGTGTGTACCACGTCGTACGAGAAAACGTAGAGGGGTGCAGGGTTGTTTATTACTATTTATGAGAAAATGACGAAGAAGATGCCATTTATCTGCCAGGAGCGCTGCTATACCACATGTGTTATTTAATTAATCATAACAACCCCCAGGGACAATTGCTATTTTCCCAGTTTTCCTGGTGGAGAAATTGAGGCTCAGAGGGTGAAATGACTTGCCTGAGGTTAATCCCAGGAGAGGGCTGTGGGGGTGGGAGGGTCTCCTGCTCTAAGCCAGGGAAGGGCCGCCCTGAGGGGAGAAGGACACAGGAGAGGTTGCTGGCAGGCACTAGGATCCCTGAACAAAGGACGGCAAGCTGGGCGCTGCCCCCCTGGGAGGGGACAGACAGGCAGAGGGTGAAAGCCACCGCGGGGCGGAGGGTAAAAGCTATTCCTAAGGTCCTTTGCTTCTGGCACTCTGGAATTCCCTGGTCATGCTTGAAAGGCTTCCATTGAATTTCCTTTCCTTGTCCCAAGGAGTGAGATTGGGGTTAAGCTGCTGCCAGGCAAAGGCCTCCATTGGCATATTCTAGCTGGGAAAATGCAAGGCTTGCAAAGTCAAATCTGATTAAGATAAGCAGACTTTCTTAAGGAAACAAGTGATTATGCATCACAACGAAAGGATAAACAAGGCTCAAGATGGTGAATTCGCCAATTGTTCCGGCAGCTGGGAGCCTCAGCCCCTCTCTGAAAGCGAGCATATTGTCTGTGTGTATAAATTTTCCAAATTCTCCTCCAGCGGCCTGACAGAGGAATAAATAAAGGCCATTTTTTTAAACATCTGAAATGAAAATGAGTCCCCGGCCCCCTCTGAATTTCGGCTCAGCACACAGTCCTAAAGGTGGCGTTCGTTGCTCCAGGCTCTCCCCAGGGAAGCGGGTAACTTCAGAGGAGCCCAAGTCTTCTGGAAAGAGAGAGAAGGGGGATAGGGACCTTTCCGGGAAATAGCTGCCGAATCAATCCCGTCGTGGTTAGATTCCAGCCTTGCAATTCACGCGGGTGGCCTGTTTCTTCCGCAGAGCGCATTTCAAACCCACTCCCCGGGGACAGGGGAGATGAGTGAGGACAAGGGCCCAGGCAGTCCCAGCCGGCTCGCAGGTGCCTTCCTCAGTTGTTCCCAGACCTTGGCCATGCTCAGCCAAGGCTGTGGAGCCCCGTGGACACTGGCCTTGGGCCCAGGCAGTGCCACATGCCCCTGTCCTTCCTGCCCCCACCCCGGAGAGCCGGGCTGGAGGATTCTGCTGTTCCAAACAGCAGGCAGCTGCGCCCCAGTGGCTCTGCTCTGTGCTGAGAACCAAGCTTCTCCAGACCCCTTTTCCTCGGGTTCAAGACCCGAAAGCCCTACGGGGTCGAGCGTCTCCTGCTTCCTGCTCCATCTCCTCTCCCCGCACACTCTTCTCCATTGGGTCCCAGCCGCACACGCTGGACCGGGCAGATGCCCTTCCTTCCTCCTGGACTCTGGCCTGGGCTCTGAAAGCCTGGCTCCTTCCCCCACCCCAGGCCTCACTTCCTCAGGGACGCCTGCCCCGTTGCTCTCTCCCAGCAGCCTCTCCTCGACGGCACAGAAAACGCCGCGTAGAGGCAGGCGCTGTGCCTGCCGTCTTCGTCTCGGTGGATTCTGAGCACAGGCCTCCCCTCTCCCTAGTGCTCTTTGCCTCTGGCCGGCCCCTTGAGCTTGGGCACACTGCCAGCGCCCCCTTTCCTCTTCCTTAGAGTGAGGGCTCTTCTAGAACCTACCATGGGATTGTGCTGTGGACTCAACTGTGACTGAGGATGTGGACTGCATGTTAGCTAGCTTGGCCCTGAGTACAGAAATAAAAAGATGATTTTCAAGGAACAGGTTTAATCTGGAAATGGGGAAACAGAGCCTGAGTTAGCAAGTGAAGAGAAGGCAAGCGTTCCCAGCCCCTCCCGTCAGCCCAAGGCAGCCCCTCCCGGGCCAGGTCTCCACTGGCCACGCTCCGTGGGTCCCTCCATCCAGATGGCCCTGCCCCTGTGGCTCTCGCGTCTCATAAGACAAGAGCGAGAGCTGCTAGTTTATAGTGAAGAGTCAAAAGACCTGCCCAGAAGCCAGGGAATCTAGTTCCGGGTGACAGATGTTTCCGGGGTCGTCTGGGAATGCCAGCTGCCAGCAAACGCAGATCTGGGGCGCTTAGAAGCTGCAGGCAAATCCACGCTGAGCGTGAGGGCAACCTGCCCTACTCAGAGAAGGGCCGGAAGACAGGATCCTGGCAGTCCTGTGTCCAGGCAGCAGAGGAAGCTGCGGACAGTCCCGGCCTACTCCCTCGAGTTCCACAAGCCCCGTCTTTCCGGTCAGTTTGGTAATTTGGGTGTCCCGATCACCATTACCCACCCGTCTTGAGCGCTGTGTGTTAGATGTTGAGCCCATGTCGGTGATCCCCTTTACCTTCTCAGTGACTCTGGGAGGGGGCTTCATTGGCCTTGCTGTCCCCACTCAGTCAGCAGACCCTGGGCCCCCAGGAGACCATGTGCTTCCCAGGGCCCATCACCCTCGATTCAGGCAGCAGTTCACCTGGTTACCTGGCCGTCTTATTCTCTGCTTAGGAGATGCTTGAGGCCAGGGATGGTGCCAGGCCCAGAAGGGGAAGGTGATCTGGAGTCCAGGGTGGACAAATGTGCCCTCCCTGAAGCCCAGAGGAGAGAGGAGGAGGGATGGCAGAGCGAGAGAGGGGCTGAGGCTCAAACGCCCCAAGAGGCCTTTCGTCTTCTGGGTTGGGGTCAATAGCCCACAGCATCTGCTCATCTTCCTACCACCAGCAGGCCCAGGAGCCTCCTATTGGACATCGGGGCCTGAGTCCTTGGTCCTCGAGGATGCCTTCAGCCTAGGAGGACCACACTGGGAGAAGTGAGTCCAGGCCAAAGGCTGAGTGACAAAGCCCAAGAGGCCCTGCACTGCCCTTCTGGGGAGCATTGCAGGCCTCTCAACAGAGGCCTGGCTTGGCTTGGATGACTTCCGCCTGACCCTCGACCCTTGGTGGCTCAGAGCCACGGTCAGCTGCAGGAATGATGGGGCAGCTGGGAAATGGATCAGGCTCCAGGGATCCTGCACTTCTCCATGAAGGCATGAAGGCTGTGGAAAGACACACTTAGGACAAGCAGATGTGGGATGTGAGCCTGGGGAAAACAGGGATGACAAAGCCTGACCCTTGGGTTGTCACGGTGGGTAGGTGAGATCACACATGCTCAGTCTTCATTTGGAGCAGGCACACAGCAGGGGCTCAATACATCCTCACACACTTTGTGGACTTTCTCTCCAGGCCCTGCCTCTTCTCGGCCTTGAACCTGCATCATGAGTTCACCGGACCTTGCCACCTCCACACTGTGAGTTCCTTACAATGAGGGAATTCGCATGCACCAGAGCCTGCATTGGGCGTTTCCACATATTTACTTTCATTGACCTTGACAACAACCATTACTGGGCAGGAATTATAGCCCCTGTTTAAAGTTGAGGGACTGGAAGGTCAGAGACATGAAATAACTAGCTCAAAGCCAGTTAGTGGCAGAGCCATGATTTGAACCCGGGTCTGTTCAACAACAGAGACTGTGCTCCTTCTGCTACGATGCATCACCTGCTTGAAGGACTGGGTTACATTTGATTCATGTGGCTACCTCTTCCAGGGCCTAAGCCAGTGTTGTGCGTTTCACAGGCACCAGTAAATACAGAAATACAAATGTTGATAGGGGCATCGTTACCAAAATGTGTAATAGAGGCTCTTTGGTGTTTAGAGGAGGAGGAGAATCTTGTATCTAGAATGTTTTTTGGAGACACCATGTGGAGCTAGGCCTTGAAGGAAAAGAAGAATTTGTGAAAATAGTATTTTCCAAGCTTGTGTGTTATGCAGAAGTCCCAGCTCACCAGTTCCTGGGCCTAGATGTCCTGATCTATAAAAACGTGGGGATTGTTTTAGAGTGCACTACAACTTCAAATGTATAAAGAAGTGAGTGGGGTAGCAAATGTGAGAGGGCAGCCCTGAATCTAGGTGTTGAATACAAATGATGCTCAGGGATGGGGAGGGCTGGAGGACAAATGGGGGGGAGGGGGGCTTTGCCTCTTCTTTAGGCGGCAGTGGCCCCAGCCATTGGTGGCCAAGTAGGAAGGTACAAGGTGTCACCTTGCTTCTAAAGACAAACTTGAAATCTGGATTCTCATGGGGAATCTTATCATTAAATATCGGCCACTAAATCAATTTTCTTTTAAATACCCTTGGCAAATGATCTGGGAGGCCAGTTTGACCTCCAGGCCACCAGTTTTCAACCTCAGTCCTAGAGGACACGAAATGAGCTTCTGCTAAGACCAGTCAGCTTGGGGGCCAGCGGAGCTCTTGATGGCCCCCACTCAGCCATTCTGCTTGCTAGGAGGGGCTCATCTGTTTTCTGTTTTTGCCCTTCCAGAGTGCTTTGAGCAGCTGTGTGCAGTGTGTGCACATGTGTGTGCCATCCCCTGGTGGTCAAGCTAACGATAGTTTGACTCTTTCCCATGCTACGGAAGCTTTCCAAATGGATGCTTAATTATTCTTTGTTTGGCTCCAGAAAGCATCTGACTGACCTATTGCTAGGAGGGTCTCTGACAGGACAATGCACATGGAGAGCTGACATAGTCTAATTGTACAGCTTGGGCTCAGTAAATATCCCCAGGCTCCATGTGACAGTGGGATCAGCATACAGAAGAGACTAGGGAGGAAACAGATACAGATCAGAGCTGCGATCTGCAGGGAGGGTAGAGAAGAGTGGCCAAGGCCGCAGGGTTGCTTTCCACCAGCTTTCCCTTGCTAACAACATCAATGGGAGTAACCACAATATTTGCACTGACTAAGTGCCTTCTGTGGGTCAGGACTTGACACACGTTTTCATAATAAATCTGCACAACCGTCCCAAGAATTAAATGTTGTTATACCTTCTAGTTTACAGAGGATACCAAGTTTGACTTGCACCCACATATGAAGCCAACTCCTCCATGAACCAAGCTTGCCTCTTTCCTCCTCCATCACTGGTCAGAAGGAACCTGCATGTTGCAGTAGGTGTGAGCTGACAGAGAGGCCTCAGTGGTGGATGATATGGGGGCAGGCTGCCTGCTCACTGCAGCCTTATGCCTTCAGCTCTGCTCGTGCCCCAAACCAGATGCAATGTGTTCAACCCAAACTTAGGATTTGATGAGCCTGACAAAGCCCAGCTCACGATGGTCTGTTCTGGGTGCATCATCATGTCATGTCCCATAGTCAAGCAGTCCTCCAACAAGGACCAATTGCATGTCAGGTAATGTTTTGTTTTTATTAGAGAAATTGTGAGTTTACAAAACAACCATGCATAAAATATAGGGTTCACATATACCACCCCACCACCAACACCTTGCATTGGTGTAGAACGTTTGTTACTATTGATGATAGCACTTTAAAAATAACTGTACTATTTTTTAACAGTAGTTACCTTTGTTACAGTTGAGGAAAGATTATTAAAATAATTCTATCATCCATTACTTACATTAGGCACATTTTCCCCATATACTACCCTATTATTACCACCTTGTATTAATATAGTACATTTGCTATAATTCATTAAAGAACATTCTTACAATTGTACTATTAACTATAGTCCATGGTCTACAATAGGGTTCACTGTGTTGTATAGGCATACATTTTATCTTTTCATTTTTATTCTAGTAACATATACATCCTAAAGTTTCCTCTCTTAACCACATTCACCTATGCCATTCAATGCTTTGATTATACTCATAATAACGTGCTACCATCACCACCATCTATTTTGAAATCTTTACAATCAACCTAAGCAGAAATTCTGTACCAGTTAAGCATCAACTCCCCATTCTCTGACCCCAATCTATCCCTTGGCAACCTATAATCTAGATTCCACCTCTATGTGTTTGCTTATTATAATTAGTTTGTATCAGTGAGATCATGCAATATTTGTCCTTTTGTATCTGGTTTATTTCACTCAGCATAATGTCCTCAAGGTTCATCCATGTTGTTGCATGCATCAGGACTTCATTCCTTTTTATTGCTGAATAGTATCCCATTGTATGTATATACCACATTTTGTTTATCTGTTCAGTTGATGGACACTTGGGTTGCATCCATCTTTTGGCAATTGTGAATTATGCCACTATGATAATTGGTGTGAAAATATCTGTTCAAGTCCCTGCTATCAATTCTTTTGGGTATAAATCTAGTAGTGGGATTGCTGGATCATATGGTAGCTCTATACAATCTAATTGGGACTCTCTTGTACGTAATATTTTGCATTTCTCTTGCAGCTTTCAGAACTCTCTCTGTCCTTCACATTCGATAATGTAATCAATATATGAAAGGGTATATTTTTCTTCATGTTTATCCTCTTTGGTGTTCTCTGAGCTTCTTGGATGTGCATATTCATGTCTTTTGCCCAGTTTGGGAAGTTCTCTGGCCATCATTTCTTTGACTATTCCTTCGCTCCTTTCTCTCTTTCTTCTCCTTCTGGGACTCCCATAATGTGTATATTGGTGTTCTTGATGGGTCCCATAGCTGTGAAGCTATTTTCACTTTAAATATTTCCTTTTTCTTTCTGCTCCTCAGCCTGACTCATTTCAAGTGTCTTGTCTTCAAGTTCACCAATTCTTTCTTCTGCCAGCTCCAATCTGCTCTTGAAACCCTCCTGGGCATTTTTTCCTTTCAGGTATTGTGGCCATCAACTCTAATAGTTCTATTTGGTTCCTTTTTAAAACTTCCATCTCTGTATATGGACCCGCACATTGCTTATTCATTGTTTTCCTGAAATCCTTTATTTCTTTCTCTGTACTTTCCTTTATCTCCTTTAGCATTTTTGAGATCATTTTCTTAAAGGCTTTGTTTGATATTTCCACATTTTCGTTTTCTTCATTGGTGTTTTCTGTATTTTTATCTTCCTCCTTTGGATGAGCCATTTCCTGTTTCTTTTTCTTGTACCCATTTGTTGTACACTGTACATTTAGTATTTTAAAATGTTAACTTTGGGATTTTTTCCCTAAGATGTCTGTTTTTTTTGGTTTTGTAACCAGCTGGTGATAAGACAGAGATTTTCTTGAGCATCAGTCCTCCTATCAGGAAGTTCTGCCCAAAGCAAATGCTTTGTCTTTCTGGTCCTCTGTCTTGTCCTGAGCTTTTGCTCATTAGTTGTTTTGGAGTTCCCCTGTTACAGGAGTTTAGTTATCCCTTCTGTTCTTCAAGAGACAGACCTCCTTCTCCTGAGTGATTGAAGCTGGCAGGACTTTGTCCAAGACTGTCTCTACAGTTTCTTACACTCCTTTTGTTGTCTCAAGCTGCTTTTGCCTGGAAGGCAAATTCTGGGAGGAGGATCACCCCAGAGGGGTCTTTCCCAAGTCAGTCTTTCCCAGCCAAAACAGGACCAGGGACCCACGAAGGGGGTGCAGACCAGTTCTAAAGTGCCATAGGAGAGGGGATTAGGAAGGTCACCAAAAGCATCTCTGACAGCTCCCCAAAGCTGAGCTTTCCTGGCCTGCCCAGTAAATGCAGCCCTTCAGCTAACTGTCCCCCACAGCCCAGAGAAAGCACTGCATTTTTAAATCTCCATTTTCTCCACCCCTGTCTGGGGAGGGTTGAAGTGTTTTCATACAGCTCAGAAACTAGCAAAATTAATGTTTAGGAACTTATATATAGGTGGTAAATTATTTCCTAAAAAACAAGAGGTTAATAAACAAAATTCAAGTTATGGTAATTTATACAGGAATTACATTCACAAGTAGATGTGACAGGATTTGCAATGTCTTAGCTTATATCTGGGCAGTGGGTTCTGGCTGTTTATTATATACTCTATAAACGTGTTGTGTGTATTATGTTGGGTACTATTTTTAAAGAAGGATTCTGTGGCTGTTACTGATTGCAGCCTGACTGCCTGGTGCCTCTGCCACAGGCATAGTAGGGGGACTAGAGGTTTGCATCTAGGGGTGGGGAGTGGTGAAGTTCCTGACCTTACGGGCACTTCCTCCTCCTGTCCTACAATGAGTGACCTCCCCAGCTGCCATTGAAGCATTTAAAAGGCAGCTGACATTTTCAACCTTACTCAGATCAAGGGAAATGGGAATCTAATTAACCACATGATATAACTTCTGACAAAAATTAATAGAATTTTCAAAATTTGTGGTGGGCAAGGGATTAGAGAAAAAGGACTTTTCATATATTGTTGATGGGATTATAAATTCTACAGTCATTTCAGAAAGTAATCTGTTCTATTAAGATAAAAAATGCATCTAACTTTTGACCCAATAATCCAATCTGGGAATATATATTACAGAAATATAAAGAAGAGCATATATTTATACAGTGTTATCTTTATAGTATTCTTTGTGGCAGGAAAAAAAAACCTGGAAAAATGTTATAGCGTATACTTATTACAACGAAACTTGCTTATTTCTTAATAGAAAATAGTTGTAAGCCTGTAAAAAATGTCTGTCACAATATATTAGTTATAGATCAATATAATATAGGCACAGAGAAAATTATGGAAGGTACATACACAACTGATAAAACTGAGTACCTGAAGAAAGTACTCTTGGCCTTGTAATGAGTTTGCATTGCCAGGGGTTAGGTAGTTAGTGCTATTGTACACTGCTAAGAAATGGATTCTTGTTTCAGGAATCTCCAGGATACGGTGTCATGGGCTGTGTCTTAGTTTGCCAGAGTTGCTATGACAAAATACCACACAAGGGTTTGGCTTAAACAACAAGTGTTTATTGTCTTAGGGTTTTGGAGGCTGGAAGTCCAAAATCAAGATGTCGGCAAGGTCATGCTTTCTTCCTGGGTCAGTAGCATTCTGGGGATGGGCGTCCTCTGTCACAGCAGTCTCGCTCCCTCCTCTCTGGTTTCGTATGACTTCTGGCTTCTACTGACTTACTGTGTCCAAATGTCCTCTCTTTATAAGGCCTCCCATCATAGGGATGAAGTCGTACTCTGATTCAGTTTGTCCACAGCTTACCATCCTCAAAAGGTCCTATTTCCAAATGTTCTCATAGCCCTAGGGACACGGATGAAGATTTGAAACTGTCTTTTGTGGGGGGACATGATTCAGTCCCCAAAAGGCATGGAATACTTCTTGAAATAAAGATGTTGATTCAAATCCTATTCTACTTACTAAGATATGCCGCCTACTCCTTATTAACGGTACCTGATGTTAGTAGATGCCACCTGACTGCCACAGTCCTGGGTGTCTAAAGAGATGACGACCCCATGCCAGCTCCAAGGCAGAGCCTGGTTATTCAGGATGAAACCATGTGCCGGCCACCATTGGTTCAGGAAGAAGGCATTCAGCCAGGCAGGGATGTGATTCCTTTGGTCCAGGATCTGTGACCTAGTTTGGAACCATGAGTGTGAGGGGGTGCATTTTGGGGTACATTTGAGAAAGCAGCATCCTGGCTCTTAAAGGAGATACCCCAGCAGGCACCAGGGCTTCAGCCTGTGCCTAAGGTGCTCAGCATTCATTGAAGAGATGAACCTTGGGTTACTGCCTCTCTCCCCGAGTCTTGGTTTCCTCGTCACTAAATGGGGATAGCAGCGCCCACTTGACACAGTGAGCATCTGAATGCGTCTGGATTGGCTGGGCCACAGGACATGCTCCCAAGGGGATCAACACCCGGAATGAGCCCTGGAGGGGTTTCCACACCCACTTTTTTGGTCTTGGGCAGAAGGAACCTGGGCCAGGGCTACAAGCAGTTTTGGGTCAGGCTGCCCTAGGGTGTGCACCAGTGGTAAATGTTTGATGACGGCATTTGCCAGTTTCCGTGATGTCAGTCCTCCCCCCATGGCCATCTTCAAGCTCCTAAGACATTGTTGCCTCTAAATACGGAGCTGAGAAGAGAAAAGCACAGCATGTGCCCCGCAAGCCAGCTTCAGCTCACCGCTGGTGTTTACACGCCAATTCCCATTCCTCTTCCCTCACTGTTTGTCTGAGCCATTTCCTCTCCTAGCGGGTGGGTGACCAAAAAGCCAGGCAGGGGACACACACTTGTGCAATTTGTCAAGACGATTGATGTGGCCCAGGCAGAAGGCCAGGGTGAAGGTGCTTGCAAAGCAAACAGGAAACCATAGGCGAGATCCAGAATGCAGAGAGGGCCATGCAATTTGGGAAAGTGGATTTATTTTTGTCTCAAACAAGAAGGACAGATAATGCCACTCCACAGCCAGTGCTCTCTGGAAAACTCAGACATTATTCTCACTCTGTCCTTGCATCTCGCTGTCACTCTGTAGTTTCATCACGAGATGGGAGTGCTGCAAATGCATCCTCGCCCAGCTCCGAGCTCCAGGCTTTTCACCCATTGACCTGTCACAGGTGGACACATTGTCCTCTGGTCAGCATCTCTGGTGGCCTTGAGCAAGATTTTAACCTTGTTAGCTTCAGGTTTCTCACCTGCAGAAGGGCACTAGAAATGTCTATCACATTCACTCATTTCAAACTACTTTTGATACCTGTCATGTTGCTTCTTGGGTATCCCAGTTGCTGCGAGGAAAACATTTGTTAATTTACGTAGTTTGTACTCAATCCATGCATGTTCACTACCTCTATTTCTTTGCTTAAAGCCACAGTTTCCAAACCAACTTCTCTGTTCCAAAGTCCCCAATGACTTCTCACCCTGCACAGAAAAATGTCCATGTTCCTTTATTGATTGGACACTAACAGTGAAGATGTTAGGAAAAAAGTCTATCACAATTGAAGATGTGCTCACCCTCTGTCTGAGTAATTCATTTCTAGATAGTTATCTCAGCAACACAACAGAGCAATAATACCTGGATGTTTGTTGCTGTATTGTTTGTAGCAGGAAAAAAAAAAAAAAACACCCAAAAATATCCCTCAATGGAGGAATAGTGGAATAAAGAACAGTATATTAAACTGTTCTGAGAACAGCTTCCCAGGGCATCTGCTATGCAATAGGCTCTCAATAAATATTGAATAAATAAATGTATAAACAAATTGACAGACTGTAACATGAACATTACATAGAATAAGGTAGATCTCAATCAGCTGAAATTGGTTGATACCTGCGGTGGCTAAATTAATGTGTCAACTCGGCCAGGTAATTGTGCCCAGGTGTTTGGTCAAGCAAGCACTGGGCTCATTGTAATACAAGGACATTTATGGGCTTTAGTCACCAGTGAGTTTATTCATGGATAGCTGATTCTATCTATATCAATCAGGGAGATTGCCATCATCAATGAATGATGCTTTATCCAATCAGTTGAATGCCTTATAAGGGGAAGTGATTTCAGCATTCAGAGAGAATTTCCCAGCTCATCTTTGGACAGCCAGCATCCCCTGAAAACTCATCAATGACCTTCATTGGACTTTCATCGGAGCCCCTGGTTTGCAGCCTGCCTGTGGAACCTGGACTTGCGCATCCCACGGTCATATGAGAGACTCTTATGACACTTCATATTATTGACAGATATCTCCTGTTGATTCTGTTTCCCCAGAGAACCCTGACTAATACAGCTTGGTACCAGGAGTGGTTCTTGAGGAACAGAGTCTTAAACATGGGATG